>PNEQ01064712.1:30792-45761 GCA_003012365.1 Medauroidea extradentata | reverse complement strand
AACCTTGTAGAAACTTTTTTTTTCTGGCCTCTTATTTTTGTTCAAGCGTTATGATTTAATGCTTGTTTTTTTTAGGGTATACTTCGTACCTTCTTTTTATACTTGGAATGATTATCTCAAAATAAATTACTTTGCGGATTGATTCACTGCATAACAAACACCATCCAAATTATCTTCAGTTTATATAGTGGACGGTTTAGCGATATATGCAGCTCTTTTTTTAGGAATATAAAAACAGCATAATAAAAACTTTATCAGTTGTGTCGTTAAAGCCAGACACTAAATTTTTGTTACTGTTATTACAAATTCTGTAATTTGATACCTGCCAGATCTTGATGTAAACGAGTACATGATTTCTCCTAAAATTCGGCCTAAATTGTTAAAATGCTTGTGCCCTTCAAAGCAGGAAAAAGAACAGCACCGTAGAAAAGTAGGTCAAATGTATCAAGTTTCCTATGAACAAGAAGAGAATAAGATAGGAACTTAATGAAGGCAATGAGCGTACAAGAGCACAGTTGCGTCTTGTTTTTAAATTAAATATATCATCTAAACAATAATATATTTTGTCATGATGGTACAAACTTGAAGTGAACTATGTCTGCTGCAGTTAAATCTGTAGTAATGTTGGTCAATCCGAAGTGTTGTTTCATGTCTTTACTTATTCTTTCGTGAGTGAAGAGATATTGGTCAGATATTAAGTGCACTGCTATCCTGGGAGTAAGGGCGAGAGCTTGGACGATGTTATGCTTCAAAAGAGTGCGCCGATTTGAAGTTATCATTATAACGTGCTGTATCTTTTTCGGATTTGAAACAGTCTTTCAAAAAGTATATTTGTCCCATAAATCCAATATTCGCAACCACAGGATTTAGGAGTACAATACTTTTAAACAAGCCCGTTTCAAAGCACAACATCAATTTATAACTAACAAGTAATTGTCGCTTAGACTACTGATGCATAACACTGTTCAAATTATATTCGATGCGGCTTAATGCCCCGCCGAACCTATACAATACAAGTGACTTATTTCATATATGTGAGGCCTCCATTGGTATGTGTAGCGAAAGGAAAATTTTTGTATGTTAAATTATTTGCAAGTTATAATTCACAGTGTTGTGAAGACTCAAGACCTCGTCCGTTCAATTCTATCAATTCGTTAGTCTTCTGTTTCAATGAGTAGCAGTTAATGGATAAGTGGGACGTCATTTAGAGGAGCAAGGTGGGGGGGAGGGGGCAAATAAATGACCCACCTTGATTTAGAAGGAAAAGTGTATAAATTTTTTGTGGATTTTGTTATTTAAATAAAAATAACGTAACCATATAAATCTGAAGTTTTACTATTAAAGTTTCTAATTTATACATGCTTAATTAATAAAAAACATGCAACAAGGTCACTGTCGCCAAAAAAAAATATCTTGGCCCCCTGAAGAAAAACCTGAAATGACGCCCCTGTAAGGAGCGTGAGTAAACACAAGACAGTGGAAACTAGCATGTAGGTCATTGAACTCGCAAAAATCCCTTTCGCTAGACATAAAATATTTATGTACTTTTTTTTAATACACTGGAAACTAAGAGCAAATATGTATTTCCAAAATTATAAAACAAGCAAAAAAAAAAAGTAACACGTAGAAATAAAAACTAGTAGCCCTATTTAATAAACGAGGACAAATAGTAATGTTTCTTGTAATAGTTGACAGACAAATGTTAAACTACTAATTCTTACATTGTACTTATACACTTGCATGTGTTGACGGAATTATGGTTTTAACGACCTTCGACCCGGCGGTGATCACATACAGCGCTATCTGTACAGTTTTATTTCTGAAGATGATTGGTTTAACGGACGTTTCAATAAAAACACGGTTATTTTTTCGATTTGTAATTAAAATGTATTTAGAGTATTATTCTAGCTCTGCTACAGCAGTCTTTTACGAAATTTCTTCATCACAGATGAAGGTTTCTGCACGTTGCGTGTTTAATATAATCCGGTATGATTCAGTTGTCAGTACCCGTTTGATAAATAATTTACACGTTTCTAAAATAGTCATGTTTGTACGTTAGTGTAAACTACTCTGTGCAAGATAAACCAGCAAAGTGCCAAAGTTTTTGGTAGAAAACATCTTTTATTAAGAAAACACGAGCTGTACTATATATATATATTACAAAGAAGTTTATGTAAGTCATCCAACGAGCACTTGTAGGCTAGTTAAAAAATCGGAGTTAGTTCTAGCTACATTTAATTCGTTTGAACGTTGAAAAGTGATAGGGATATGTTAGTTTTGGATTCTTGCCATGCAATAATTAGAAATATTCTGATAGACACAGCCTTGGGACTTAACTATAAGAAATTGTTGATGTCTTTTTTTATCCCATTGCTGTGCGTTACACAAAACTTTTTTTTAACGTATAAAATAAGTGAAGTACTCTTTCTACTACTTCAGACGTTACTACGATATGTTTTTAATTTGTTGCCTACTGCTTGGACATCGAAATGGGTTAAAAGGCAGAACTTATTGACCAGGAATAATACAAAAATAAAAACCATGAATTTACACCTAAGAAAGTGTTTTTCAAAAAGAACTGCGGAAATTTTGCACATTAATTTTGACTTTTCAGTAGATTACGTGATTTTTTTCAAAATATGTTATGGGGCACTTTATCTAGGTCAACTTAAATTTTGCGTTGTTTCTCTTAGAATTTAACATGTTTATTCAAGAAAATACTTTTTTTATGTTGGTGAGTATACTTGATATAATATGGAATATTTTGCATGCTACAACTTCCAATCTGTGTAATTTGTTTGTAGGATTACGACTTTCAATTTGTTAGTTGTGTGTGGACAATTTCCTGAACAGTTAAATAACACTTTTAAAATGACTTTTAAGAATTTTGGATGTTGTATGGAAAATGTTTTAATTGCTGTGCTCTAATTTTCGTTACGGAATATTTACTGTTTAGAGTAACTAATTTCGGGGAACATATTTTTGGCGTATACCTTGAAAAATAGGGACATATTTGGTGAATTTGACACGTAAGTGAATTTTCGTGTATTTTAATTTTTGTCGTGAATTTTTAGTAGTAATTACACTATTTGTGAATTTATTTATGAATAGTAAGGTTTCCGGAAAGAAACTCCGGGAAAATGGCTCCACTTATTGGTTTTTTGATAAGGTATCTCGGAGTAAGATGTGATTGTTTAGAAATTTGAAAGCCACAGTGTTTAAATAAATGTAAACAACTTCACGATAGGATAATAGTATTTTCGTTGGGAATTTGTGTACGTCAGTAATGAGCTTGAAGTTTCTTTTAGAAAAGTTTACATAATAGTTAATTAAACGTAAAAGACCTGTATGACTGGCGTCTTCCCTCAGCTGACATCTTCCGCTGAGTTGCCTTAAATAATAGTCGACGAATTATTCGGCGAAAGCGTCGCACAAGGGAGGCAGCAACTTTGTTTTCAAGTATCCTCAACTACGAGTAGTGGTACGCGAAATTCGCGAATTCAATGACCTGTCAGCTAGACTCCACAATCCTATGTATATTCCAGCTCGTGTTATCCGTTCATTCGCTGTCCAACCTGTAACAAGTAAAGCGTAATTCGTAGAGCCACGACTTTGTCGCGAAAATAATTCAGCCCCACTTTGTTTCAGTGGCTTACGTGCACATTGGCAGGGGGCCGCGGTAGTCGAGGGGTCAGACCTCTCGCCTCCCACCAAGGCGATCCGGTTTCGATTCCGGGCGGGGTCGGTCCTCGGATTTTTGCATGTGGGAATCGTGCCGGACGATGCCGTTGGTCGGCGGGTTTTCTCGGGGATCTCCAGTTTCCCCCGGCCTTTTATTCCGACGCCGCTCCATACTTACCTCATGTCACCCCTCACCAGCGCTGAAGACCTCGATGTTAAGGGCTTACCAAAATCTCTCACTCACTCACATCGGCAGATCTGCTTCATGGTTATCGGCATCTTGTCTTTGTTCCGATATGTTTCTCATTTGACTGCGCCAATCAGAATAAGGATATTGTGACTTCCTGCTGTTGTGATTTGCCAGTAGAAACCCAAGACAAGTGACAATTAAAACATCCAATCACTGACCGCGAAGAACTACAGATGTGCACATAAGACATTCGAACCAAAGGTTGCAGAAATCTTTTCGCCATAAAATCGTGGCTGTGGTAATTCATTCCACGTTTTATTGCAAATGTGCTGCTGCCTGAGAGTTTTCAAGAACGTATATGGAAATCTGTGACAAAAATTCACGTGAGTTTAAATTCCAGCTCATCCTGAAACGAATCCGCTAATTTCACGTACCTCAAACTATGAACACAGCAGGTGTAGAATCCTCGTTGGATGTCCGCGAGGTGGCCCAATAGGGACCGATGAGCACCAGCAGGGGAGAGGGTGGGGGTGGTGACATGTAGTCGCCATTTGTCGCCCGACACCGGCGACAGTAGCTTTGTTAGCCGGTAATGGACCGTCGCGTCGCAACGCCAAGCCGACATCTTTTAGGGTGTGAGAGCTTTACCGCAGAGACCAGACCCTCCCCGGGAACCAGCCACATAGAATCCCAGTCGCTTGTCTTCTGCATTTATACCGTTTGTCATCCAAGTTTTCCAGTTTTCGACGCTTTCTCCTCCATTTGTGGCTGTCTTCCGCCCTGGTTGAGTGCGGACTGCCGCTCTTTCTCCAAGGCTTTTGTCTCGCGCCCCGTCAATTTTGCTCAGCGCCAGACACTTTGCTTGCTTTAATCACAGCAGCTTTGACAGGGACGAGTGCCGCTCTTTTCTTCTCCCTTGTGGATGTGCGAAAATTCTAGAAATGTTGTATAAGTTAACTCGTGGGAAGATCCAGCACTCAAAAAGGTATTTTAATGCCATAATTTTAGAATAAATGTGCAAAAATTATTACGATAAGATACTAGTAACGAGCTATAAGTTTCTCTCAAAAAAGTTTACACAGTAAATTAAAAACCTGTATGACTAGAATCTTTCCCCAGTTGGCATATTCCCCTGCGTTACCTAACTACATTTATTATATAATGTTTCAAATTAGAAATTCACTAGAATCGTTCATAATTTTCTAATTTTATTTAGAAAAAACTGAACACTGAATTGTCGATTTTATTCATTCTAACTCTCAGTGAATGATTGTAGAGTCATAATAGTAGTTTCTTAATGAATTTGTTTGTATCACTGTGACAAATAAATGGATTAAGGGGATTTTCTTACGTTACAGTACAGGTCTAACAGAAACACTGTTAAATATCTAGTATATTCTTACGGAAAAAAAAAATGTTGGCTAATAACATCTTGAATAATATCTTAAATTATTCTACGTATTAATAAAGCCAGGAATTTGGAAGAGCTGTTTGTTTGCCGCCCAAATTGTTGTTGTCACAGTTCTATGTCCGTACCTCCTCTACATTTTCATCTCCGTGGTCAATCTAGCCAGGTAAATTTATATCCTAAGCACTTCAACTTTGCGTGTGCGCAAAATAAAAATTCCCATCATGTCTCTAGGTACATTACACGCTAACCGAAACCTTGAACTAAACAGCGATGATGTGAGAGGGATATAGCTGCATCAGCAGCGAGTTGTTATGAACCATGAAACCCTTGTTTTAACACAGCGCTCAGTATAATCAGGCGACCCGGCCAGAAAATCCAAAATATTAAACATAAGTTGCTGCAAACTACAAGGCAAAACTCCCTCCTCCAACAGCGGTACGAGTTGCCACACACGGCGCGATAAAGGGGCGTATCACGCTACCTACGAGGTCTGTCTGCCCAATATCGTCGCCAGGACCACTTCACTACCAAGATGCACCACGACGTCCAGATCTACAACGTGCCGATCGCCGAGGACGTTTCCTTACATCAGCCTCGTCATCATTAACAAAGTGGGACTGTCATCGTCGTAACTAAATTGAGTGGCTTATAAGTAATCCTAAATGCATAATTATACTTAACTATTATTGCCTTCCTCCGTAAATAACATTATAAAAGTAATGTAATACTCTGTATATATTGTAAATTAAAGCCATACCTGACATTTAGACTGCGAGTCTCACTTATATTATCAGAATCCGTCAAATTATATAAATTATAAAACACTGTACGATTTACGGAATACTCAAAACAGTTACCAAACAACTAAAAGGAGTATTTTTGCGTAAACGTAACAGTGTGCAGAATTCAGAGATAGCTGAGATAACATTTTACCAGACGAAGTTTGATGCACAGAAGTCATGTTTTGGTTTTTACGTACTAGTTTCAAGTTTTTTGAATATGTCGCTTTCAACTAATTGGCGGTGTATTTTTCCCATCATAACAGTTTAAATTCATGTTTTGCTCATTAGAGATTTAGGACTTATTACTTTTATATTAAATATTACTATTAACATTTTCTTACATAGAATATACATATTTTTAAGCTTGATACCACTTAGAAGTAGATATTTATACTGTAAGATATTTGAATCAAAATAATCAACTCCTGTCTTCACTTCTTCCGAATTAAGTTAAAATTTAAGCTAACAAATTATTGGGTTAATGAATGTTATATTTGAGGGTACTTCCAACGTACAGTGTGGAAAAAACACGTAGTCGCGTTCTTGATCGTTTATCTTACCATTGATTCGTACTGGAAAACTTAATTACATAGACTCTGTAATGTTGTTTTATTGTAAGTTTTAAACATCCATCAGTCTGACACGGTCTTGTTTTTCTTTAACGTGAGGTAAATATTAAGAACAACTGTGACCATAAACTGAAATGAAGTTCAATCACCATCACGTCAGAGAGATGCCAACGGCACGGCCAAAGCAAAATATTATAGCTGCCTTCCGTTCCGTGTTTCGACTGGACTTATCTACATGTTTTATTGAATTTTTATAGAGAAAAACAAAACGTTCTGTGTGTAAAAAACTAAAATTTTGTATTTAAAAAGTGAGAACTCAGACCATAACTAAAACCATTATTTTAACAATTTTACGCTCAAAAATATCAATTGGTGACAAAATGATACCTTAGAACTAGCTTTTATCATAAGCTATCTTACCTAGGCATCGCTGAAAAAATTTCCATCAGTAATTTAGTCTACCAAAATTATGTAACGCTACATATACTATTTTGCAGTGTGGTACTAATGTTGCAAGAATTACTTTTATTGTAGAATCTCATTTTTTTAGTGCCATATTAATTACTACCACAAAGTCAGGAAGTCAAATGCATAGGAAATGATGTTAGCCCTTAGAAACGATATAATCGACAAAAGTAAAAAGTTCATCGCTAAACCAAAGCTAACACGCATGGTTAATACCGCGTGAACAAAGTTATATTTCTGCAGTGCACTCGTGACGCAGTAAAATAACTTACAGCAAATTGATTTATACTGTTTAATTTTTGTGCTGATTGTTGCCAGACCTTACCACAAAATCACGTTCACGCAAAATGATGCAGATTAGAGTTCCTTGACTTGACTAATTCAAGAAAACTCATTATAGAGTTTTGTTAAGGCAAATTACAAATGTGGTCTTTAGTGGAAATGTTGGAGTCATATCTCACTAGTGATAAATTAACTGAAGCAAATTAACAGTACGTCAAGCTTATTGATAGTAATTTACGAGGTGACTTGCCATTTGAGTGAATGGTTTTTGCCAGATATAATTTCTGCCAGGAATCTATCTTGCTATTTTCCCAAATGTTTATTTTACCAAGTGCAGTTTCAATATGTTTTACACTTTTATCTGTGACGATCATTGAGTTCTTGAGCGCTATTGAGAGTTATGTGTGATTTGTATGAAGCCGTAAAGTAACGTGGAGACGGGAGAAACAGGAGTATCAGGAATAGTCTAACAATGGCAACGTCCGCCATGTTTTCCTCATATGAAAATAAGAAACACGCATAGGTCGCTTGCCTACAGAGTAAATATAATCATACTTTCACAAGATACAGCTTGTAAACTAATGTCTAAACATCTATCATTCCAGGCACGACAAAAAAAAATGCCCCAGATCATTAAAATGTTCTAAATTTTTCAAATACCTGTGGGGACGGGGGAGGGGGGGGGGTTGGTGGGACTAGTGGGATATATTTTTTATGAAAAAATAGTTCTATGTGAAACAAAATAACATTCGACAACCTGCCACGTATTTTTTTTTTTAATTTTGCACTTTTGCGAAAAAAGAGAAAAATCGTGAAATTTGGTTGCCAAAAATGATTTTGTAATGTAACACTGCAAATATTTGTTGTAATATGCACAAGAAAGTATTTAAAAATAAATACTTATTATTTGTAAATACACACAAATTGGCATATTTACATGAATTTACTGTAAAGTTTACAATATATTTGTAAACACACGAAAAAAATTTTTGGATACTAGTTTCCAAAGAATTTTTTTATAAAAGTACAATATATTTTTTTACTGCCAAACACAACATTCTGTTAAACGTCTCTGTTTTAAAATGTTTTACTCTGCTAGAATTTTCAACAACCGTTTCATTGTTCGATGAAATCATAAAAACAATTTTATTGAAGAAAAAATTAAAAAATAAAAAGTTTTGATTCACATTTGTAAACAGAGTACATATCTTTGACGGTTAAACAATTATTGATCAAATTATTGCAAGCTAACAATTAAAATGTTAACTTCGTAGGCGATGTCTGTGGCAGAAATTTTCTAAGCTGTATGTTAGAAACGTCAATTTATTCATGTTATTTCCATGTGTGTATTGATTTTATGCAGATTTCACAAGAAAGCTTATAGTTGGTGTGGTTAGCTGGCTACACATCCAGTCCTCAACTACATTAATAACTCAACGAGGAAGCATTGACGTATTAATTAAAACATGATGTTACTCTCTCAAAAGTAAAGATTCAGAAACTTCGCGACCTCCACGAGTTATGTCGCTCTCATTAGATTTATGTTTTCTAAAAAACGTTGATCGTGTTTCTGAAAATCCGGCCGTTGTGAAATTGCTGTATTCATTCCACAAAAAAGTGAATTACAAATTTTAACACATATAAATGCAGTAATGCTGAGCTACTTAAATAAACTAATTTAATTGTAGAAATAAATTCTAGACGTATGAACTGGATCTTCGGAATAATTTACTGTGAGAAATTGTGTTCGGCGAACCCGTTATCAATTATTCAGTTAAATATTTCACTGTAAATTTTCAGGGTGTGTTACATGTTTATTCAACGAATATTCTAAGAAATTATAGGTAAATGCTAACCTACGTTCCTGAACTTAAATATCCTTATTTTTATTTGTTCCAGGTGAGTAGTTTATTCATCTCTGAACTGCATAAAGCCAGTAAGCTGAAGAATATTTCTGAGGAAGGTGAGTGTTATTAATTTCATGGTTACTAATATTTATCTCATAAATTTAATGAATTTTTAAAAATAGTTATGTGTTGGTTACCCTGAAAGTTGATTAACAGAAAGATCAAGCTCTAATAATAAATCTCTTGTAATATATTAAATTTTTTGAGTGATGAACTTGATGAAATAGTGACCATTAATTTAAAATTTATGGTCTGGTTAATAACAACACTATTGTTCGTAAAAAACAAACACATTTTTTATGGCGCTCCATTCTAGTTTCTATGACACGTAATATTCTATGTCTAGTCAGAGTTGTATGCCTGGACTTCTTTGTTCATCTGAGACTTTGTAATAGTGCTATACTGGCTCAAGTTTCTTCCAAACTTCATACAGAAACAAACAAAATTTTAAAGTCTTCTACGTCAGCTGTAGTTGGTAGTAAGAAGCTTGAAATTCGCAGACACGTACCATTAGAAAACGGATTTGTGTATTTATTGACGTGAAGGGAGATGTTTGATTTCAAATCAAGTTTTGCCGTTTCTTTGGTCATATTATGCTTAATTGATTCAAATGTTGGTCGTTGCTAATAGCCTGGTTATAATCAAGACGCAAAACAACAAAAAAAAAAGTATTTGACTCGCATTGTATAGTAAATAGAAGTTTGTTAAAGAGTTGGATTATTTTTAAGTGTGCTAGGCAGTGTGAACGATAAGCGAAAATTAAAAGGCATATAGTACACCCCTTATTTGTGTTGTCACGAGAAATGAGTAAGTTTCAAGTTGTCCGTAGCCCTGATTCTGGAAAATGTAGTGTGCAGATATGAAGTTTCAGTGGAGAGATTATAGAGTAGCTATATCTCGACAAGCACACTCAGCAAAATTCTCCTCAGAGCTGCTTCATTAATGGCGAGAATCGTCATTCCATCCAGAGACATTAAGCTGCAAAGCGTGGAGCCCTCACTACTTCACATACGATTCCCACACAATAGAGACGATAATTGCATTCGCAAATATCCTACTGGTAGAGTTATTTTAATTTTGGCCGGGCGTACTCCGGAGAGAGCATTTTCATTTTTTTACGCTATATTTAATGCACTCTCTTACACTTTCCTTCCCTTGAATAATATATATTCATGCACGTTTCATGTTAACAAATAACCCAAGAAAATAACACTTTATTAATACAATGGACGACAGGTGGCTTTATTTTGCTTCTGCAACAGTTGTAACGATTCAATTTAGTATTGTAGTATAATTATTTATATTATTGTATGCTTTTATTGGACAGCATCGCTTACGAAATGGTCTTAACTGTGGAGAACCAAACTTGAAATTGTTAATTTTTTTTTTGTAAAACAGGTTGAATTTTTTTCTTCTGTTTTTCTATTCACCTTACTTCTATTTTCCCGAACGATCAGGGGAAATATTCAGACATAGTGGATAAACAGTTCTGCTGTGTAATCGTTTATAATTTAGAGTGTTGTATAGTGTTTATTTTTTACTCAAACTTTAAAGTAATTATAACATTTATTATTTTATTTCCCAAATGTCGCTTCTCGCATGCTGAAGTATTTTACGCGAGTACATTTATTTGTTTATATTTTACTTGCGATAAGACGTTCATGACAATCATTGTTGCTACACTGTTAAAAATTCACGGAGATATTTACAGTAATGTTCTGTAACTATACGGAAGTGGTTTCTGTAAATTTTTGTTTACGAAGGTTTGTTCGTATTGTTAGCTTACGGGTGTCTGACCGTAACTTTCTATAAATTTATGGAAATATGTTTCTACAATTTTAAAGAATATTTTATCGTACTTCTTTAAAAAAAAAAAAAGATGCTATTAATAATAGCTATGACTCCTAGAGTCAATATGCACGCACACTGGGGCGAAACGAAGAGAAGATAAGACAAGCTAAGGTAACAGAAGCGAAGCGCTTCTTCCTTGTTTTCCACACTTTGCCGCGAAGAGAAGATATGCGGAGCGACGAGCAAGGACCTGTATCGCGCATGGACACAGGGCCGAACAGCCCAGTATGTGACTGAAGTGTTCCTAGGAGGCCACACACGTCTTCTATTATCCTCGCTTCACCTATCCTGCAGTGGGCTGCCACACATGTCAGCACATGGAACTAATCACAGCTGAAAAAAAAATCGCACCCCATCTCTGCGTTTTCGCAAGTGGGTATGCGCCTAAATCAGGATGTCAAAAACAAAATTTGTCAGTTATAAAGTTTTTCTCTTTCCACTGCATGGAACCAGATCAATGATTACTTGTCGGTGTGGTACAACAGTTAGTGTATATGCCTGGTAATAAGGTCGTGGGTTTGAATCCTGGCGAATTCGAGAAATTTGTCAGATTAAATGGCATGTCAAGAGCTTGAGAAATAATTTAGTATTTCTGGAAAATGGAGTGCCAGTAATTTGAAGAAATTAAATTTTTGTGAGGAAAACGGATTGTCTGTAATTTTGCGGAGGATTTCGTTACAAAGTAAAACTGAGTGTCCGTTATTTTAAGAAGATTTCTGGATAATTTTTGGCCTACACTTTTCCGTAATTTCATGGAAATATTTTCTATCAGTGTATGGTTAGATTAAGTGTTATTTTTATAATACTTCCACCACTTGCCTCGGGACGGACCGAGCTTACGTTGAATATTTGTTTTTATATCGACCCACCATTTCGAGCCGTCCCAGAAAAAAAATACAACTTCTCTTAAAAAACCGTAGTGTAATTATAGCTGTCTACTGGTTAACGAAGTTTTTGTTAAACACTGTTTTTTATTTGTTGTATTTTTAAAGCACTCGAAAACCACTTGCTTGCAGTACAATTGCATTGGTCGTAAATGGGATGAAAACAAAGTTGGATGGAAGATTCATTTTTAAAATGTCGAGAACGATCTGAGACGTTATTACTGTGAGTCTGAAGCCTATAAACTATTATGGTTTTGAATTTATTGATTATGTGAATTATACGCTACCGCTTAACAGTTTCATATGTTGTTCAAACTAAAATTATAATATTATATCAAATACTAGGAAATTAAGTAAGGCGATGGATTATATGTCAGCATAAACTTTTTTTAAATGTGTGCTTTTTCTAAAAGGACATTTAATTATAATAGTTTTGTCTTTCTGTCGGCTCGGTATATTACACCAATTCACGAAAATCAATATTGCCATTGAAAAATCTTGATAGGTAGTCTGTCAGCAATCCTGTATCGCTGTGCATGATTTATCTTCTAGTGCAGTTATTGTTTAAGTAGAAAGTATAAATATAACTTTTAGATTAAGTGTTGTAATTAAAACGTTCATTTTGAAAGACGACGTCTGCCTAGTTGGCAAAACAGTGTACACAATTTCTAACTTTCATTTGGAGGACATTGCCGAAAGAAGGGCACATAGACCTATATGCCCTTTTTTCGGCAATCGCGGAAAATTAACCACTATAGTTTTATGAACATACCCTCCAAGTTTCGTTCCAATATTCGAACACTAGATGTCAGGACAGTGATTATTGTGTGTCTGTAACACAGATGCATATGTGCCCTTTTTCCAAAAATCACTTCATTTCTGATTTTTATTTATATTCTAGTTACTTTTTTGTTTAAAATCAAATATGGCCGTACGGTATTCCTCCTTAGAGCACAAAAATTTAATACAGTGTTTCAGTAGTTACATGCTAGATGTCAGGAATGCTAAACTTTTCTCCTTGTTTACAATACACTTCTATACTCAATCTATGGTTGTATGATTGTTGTTGATGTTTACAAACGTGGAGGTGTATTTTGTATTTTGTAATGGCAAATATTTAGAGCAATACTGGAAAGAAAATGTCATTGTCAAAGGTCGTAAGGTGTACAATAATAACACAAACTTGAAACGGGAGAATGCAAAAATAAAGAAACAGAAGGGTGAATGTTACGTTAATACCAAAGGCGAGGAAGTAAGTGCAAAGGTATTCACATGTGTTAGTCAGTGTTGTACTGAACAATGTTACCTTCGTTTTGCCGAAGAATACCAACACGAATGTTTTAGGACTTTTTATAATGGTCAACAAAAGGCGCTACAAGACTCCTATCTGTCAAACTGTATGATCAAGTCCCAGAGCAGCAACTACAGCACATGTGTGAAGAAAGGTCGGCTGAACACATGGAAATACACTGTGAATATTGGTGGATTGAAGGTTCCGGTGTGTCAAAAATTCATTTTGAATTTATTTCAAGTCTCTATCAAAAGATTACGAGTAATCCAGACAAAACTTTTGGATGGAGTTGACTTCAGTGAACGTAGAGGTACTCACACAAACAACACCCATAAACTCAAAGACAATGTACTGACTCTCATGGACATACATTTAAAATCGATTCCACATGATGAAATCCATTACTGTGCCAGCAAAACTTCGTTGAAATATTTTGACAACCCTGAGCTAAATGTGAAAACTTTGTACACAATGTTTCAGGAATACTACCAGCAAGAAACTGGGCAGGCTTTGAGACTATCTTACCCACATTATTTTAAAATTATTTAAGGACACTTCAACTTCAGTGTTAGGACGCCAAAGACAGACATTTGTGATTTTTGTTCAGAATGTAAGCAGAAATTAGTAAAGGATAGCCACGATCCTTGTAAAGTGCCGTATGAGCTTCACATGAGGAAATATAAAAAACACCAGTCTCTGAAGCATGATTTTATTGCTAAGGCAGGAAACGACCCTTCTTTTCTAGTTTGTGAATTTGACTATGCACAAAATATTCCTGTACCTAGACTGAATGTCAATAGCCAGTTTTACAAGAGGTTGCTGTGGCTTTACGCCTTCAATACTCATGTCTACAATGATAGTTCTTCATATTTCTACTGTTTCATGGAGACACAGGATGCTAAAAATGCCAATCCTGTAGCATTATTCTTGAATGATTGTCTCCAGAAACTTTTACTGAAATTTGGGAACGTGAAAACTGTGGTTTTACTGTCTGATGCTGCAGGAGGACAAAATAGAAATGCAACAACGGTAAAATTTTGTGCTTGGTTCTCTTGTGTTTTTGGGGTTGAGATTAATCACTTGTTCCCGGTTCGTGGACATTCTTTCACACAGTGTGACCGGAACTTTGGTCTTGTTAGATCAAAAATAAAGAAAAAAGAAAAGATTGGGACTGCAAAACCCTGGCTTGAAGCTATTGTGTTGGCCAGACAGACACCCTCTAAATTTGAACTTCTTATGGATTGTGAGTTACTCAAGGACTGGGAAAAAGCCCTTTCTCCTCATTTCCGGAAGAAACCTTCTGCACCAACCCACACATTTACGATAATGAAGTACGTAATGTTGAAGTACAAACATGGTAATATCCTGTGTTCTGAAAACTACTGTCCGCTGTTCACACCATTCCAGTTTCTCATCAAACACAACTTGGAAGATCTTAAGACCATTCAACCGGAAGCTATCCCGCATCCGGCAGTTTCCATGGCAAAGAAACAAGACGTAAGAAGTCTGCTTAGGCACCTCAGTGAAGATGATCAGCACTGGATGCAGCAGGTTTTGGAAGAATAAGCAAGACATAACAAGTAGGATATGTGAACTTTTGTGACGTTTTTAAGCATTGGCGTAAATAATATTAGTAAGCCTCAAATCATAAAAAAT
>PNEQ01064712.1:0-30692 GCA_003012365.1 Medauroidea extradentata | reverse complement strand
TGTTTTAATGAAGAGTCTAACCAAATTAATAATAATATACATTTTTATTTTCTAACAAGACTAATGATATCTGTGCAGAGAATTAGGCGGCATCATTCTTGAATATACCGGTACTGTATTGTTGTATTATGTGTGCTTCTAGTAAAACTCTGTTCATATAACATAGTGTATGTAATGTTTTGTGGTAAATTATTTCTATTTTCGGAAGAAGGGCACATAACACACACACACACACACACACACACACACACACACTGTTTGGCCTTCTATATGAATACTGTATCCTGTATTATTTCATGTGCGTGATTTATAATTTGGAAGACATGAGTGTAATAATCTTTTTTAAAACAGGATAACTGCGTCTGATACATATTAACTTACAGTGAAACAAAATCTTCAAAGTCAATTTCCCGACATTGTGGTTTACTCATATATGCCTTTCTTTCGGCAATGTCCTCAAGTGTCGTAATTAAAACGTTCATTTTGAAAGACGACGTCTGCCTAGATGGCAAAGCAGTGTACACAACTTCTAACTTTCATTTGGAGGAAGTGCATAGTATTTTATTTAAATTTTGCCTTCAAACAAAAAAAAAATATATATATATATAAATATTTTTTTTATTTGTTACAATTTACAAAGTTTTTCTCGTTATTATTCACGAAACTAAAATACTGTGGAAGAACTAAATAAGAAAAAAACATTTATCTTTATCACTTTTGTGTAGAACTAAATTTAATACGATGTTTGAACCATAACTGTAATCGGTACAATGGGAAAGGGAGTATTTCGCAGTATAATTTAGTGACGGGTTTATTTGTATTAATTATATTTAAGTACACGACATTGTTTAAAGTGTGGCATATTAAATAGTCACATTAACGGTTTTCTATATAACGTTGAATCTAATAGTTGTTTGTCCAGTTCGCGAACGTAAACACACGCAATGTCCCATTGGTTTATTGTTATTTATAAACTTAAATTTTGGTTTAACAGTTCTTACAAACATAATCAACTCCCTATTTTTTTACATTTTATTTAAATCGTGATTAGTGTTTGAACCAGTATTTAGCAAGTTAATTTTATGCGATTTTAAAGGACGAAACTGAAGTTGTCGAGGATGTCTGGAAAGAGACTTAAGGAAGGCGTAATTACTGTCGGTACCGTCAAATGTGTATATATACTTTGACTGCAGGGTTTACACTGACCGACTCAAAATACTCAATTTGGTCCCGTTTTGGTGAAGAAATGGCAAACTTTAAATGGAACAAAATAAGGGTTTAAATCCTTAACTGTACGTTTTTATTTCCTCATCAAATAGCCCTAAACAAATATACTGAGTCGGTCGATGTTACACCTGCAGTCAAGTACTCACATTTCACGGTAGAGAGTAGAATTTTTAGAATAGGTAATTTTTTGTTTTTTATTTGCTCGTTTACAAATTTATGTTACTTTAAAAACAGCGAACTTTCTTCTCTTTGTATGACGACATTCCAGTGACGTAGTTCAGTTTCCCAAGAATTAACGTTGTATTCACTGGGCTTCCGTTCTACGAAAAATGTGATCGCGTGACAAGCAGGGAAGCGAAGTCTACCTAAATCTGTTATGAAGCGTGCGTGAGCTTTGCTCGGCCAGCGGAACCGGAAGTATAAGTCACGAAACCTAGAGTCACTACCTGTTTAGTTGTTGTGCTCATTAAATTTCATTACGAGCCCACATATTTAACGTTTTTAATATTTTTCTCACCACGTTCATGAAGGTCAAGAAACTAATAGACAGATGTATATAGGTACTGTAGGCTTGTGCGCGGTATATTTTTGCAGGTTCGACGATATATTTGTTCAGAATTAAAATATTTTAAGTCTAAGATTGAGTCAATATATCATAGGCCTTTGGGTTTTAAAATTTTTTACTCTTTTAGAGAGATGCAGAAAAATAAGTTTGGGTAAGAATCGTTGTCAAATGCATATTAAATAAAATAATTGTTTTATTCAATCCTCTGAAAAGTTGTATGAATAATACTATGAGGTAGCAACATCCAAACGTTGTTGCATTTAACATCAACATTACGCCACGAAGAGCTGGTTTCACCAACCTCTGTTAAGTATTTATCATTAAATTTGCTAAAGATGATTAACAGACGATTTAACGTGTTAAAACTTATGCTAATCCTATATGACAAATGTTAAATGCTTAACAGAGTTTTTATGAAACCAGGCTTAAAGTCGATATTACACGGTACCTGATTCCGTAACAGCCGCCATAAAGGTTGTTACAAATTCCGTTACATCAGCCACTATGCCGGCCACCACGCCTGCTGCCAAGGAGTATTGTTATTTCACGGCAGTGGCTGCTGTACTGGCAGGGAACACGGTCGTTGTACAAGACAGTTTGTTTACAAACATCAAAACATGGATCCCACTAGCAGAAGATTATTGCTAGGGCTGCAGCGTTATTAAGAAAGAAACAAAAATTTTGTGCAGCCAGAGCGCAGATTCTATGAACATTAATTTAATTTCATACGCAAAATATGTGAACAATTTTTACCTGAACCTCGGGACACGTGAAGCCAAACGCTTTTATGAAGGTATTAATGAAGGTAGGAATTGCATCCCACAACAAACTAAAGTTCTGCCTAATTTCAGGTCGTATATTAAATATCGTCAAGTTCATATTATTTAATGGTATATAATTTCCACGTCTTGTCCACGTCTTCGCCGCCATTTCCAAAACAGTACTCGGTTTAGTTGTGTGGTTCTCCCAGACGCCACACATTCTAATACTGCAATATGATTGGTCTGGTACAGAATCTGCTACAGTTTCTCCCACGGGAAATATGACATGTTCTATCAGCAAACCTGGTACTGAATCCATGCTCTGTCATGTCGTTTCTGCTACCGCTTCCGTGGCAAGAGCCGCCATAGCAGCCGCTATGGCAGACCTTGCACAGGTTTTTACCTAATCAGGTACCGTGTAATATCGCCTTTAGTCTTATCAACTACAGTACTTTCATCGCGATGAATGTAACGAAAAATCGTACAATTTACCTTGATCCTTAAGTGGCGTCAAGGACGTTGCCTGGCTACATAGTGTCTGAGGCCTAGATTCACCGGATCAGTAAAGGCCCTGCTACGTAGAGACGGTGAGTCGTCGGTCGGTGCCCAGTCATTGCCATTCTGTCATCTGATTGGAGAATGTGACCGTGACCTCAGATTCGTTGTCGTGTTGTTGTCGGGGACGGTGGAGATGGCCAACTTTTATCTTTCACCGACAACTCGCCGACAATCCACCGACTCGCGATCATCAGATGGCCAACACAGAATTTTGATTGGCCATATATATGCGCCACAAAGCTTACGAGCCAATTTAAAGTAATAAATATTTATTCGCGTCCATTACGATTTGTATAGAATTTATTTTACAATATTTACTGAACCATTTGCAACAAAATTTTGCAATTTGAAAAAGAAAAATCACGATTGGCGATTGAGCTGCCATCTGTTACGTATTGCAGGAACTAGACTCTAACGACAAAGCAACATCTCTCATTGTAGCACGCAGCAAGGAGATGAACGACGCCGACCCGACAACAACACGACAGCGACAATCTCACCGTCTCTATGTAGCAGGGCCTTTAAGGCTACCCATTCACGCGCGTCAGATACATGATAACCTCTACGCGGAAGCTCTGGAACTGGCGTCCGCTCGTCTGTATAGGATTGTCAAGGATGACCCCAACATTTAAAAATGCAATAGCACAGATAAATGAGTACTGAGTATCTCTCCCGTAAAATATCTAGTGACGTAAGTTTCGGCTTAAAAATTACTATAGGCTAAAAATGCCAGCTGCAACTGTTTTCACTTTCCCTTAATGTTTATTAGCAGCACAGTTAAAATTCAGAAAGCACCATTCTGATGCGAAAACATTCTTAAATGTTTTTAATGTGTAGAAAGTAACCAGCGTAACTTATAATCCTATTTTTCTCAATGAATGTGCAAAATAACTCGTAATTAAAACTCTGTCACGTAACTCTAGAAGCATGACACAATAACTTAAATATGCGGCTGGTGTCTTCTAACTTCGTAGATCTACGACAATAAATAATTGTTACATCAAAGTTTGTACAGTATTTTATAAATATTAAGTTAAGATTTCTATTGATCCTGAAATTCTTGAAATGCATGTATTAAAAGTATGCAATTATGTCGTGAAATCCTCGAAATTGGAGGATGGGTATTATATACTGAAGTCGCTGTACTAAATACCACATGTGCGCCAAGTCAGATGAATTAGTTTATTTGTATATATCACGTGATCAGGAGTTTTTAAAAATGGCCGCCACTGTGATAATGTGGGCATAGCATGGACAGTATACATTAAAGACATTTGACATTACTTGATGCTAAATGTGTAATGAGTATGATGAAATTCTGTAAAGTGGTTCTTCAGATGGTCAAAAAGTTATCAAATAGCTACCATTCTGATATAACGAGCACAGAAATAACAAAACATCTTACTTGCGGTCGCTATAATTGTAATAGGAACATAGGACGAACAAAATACTCAAATGTCATTCCAGTACGTATCGAGTTGGATGATATTCTGCATAATGATTACTTTAGATATAATGTTTGATCGTAAATATTCATATAGCCGCCATTTTGAAAGTATGAACTCAGTATGAACAAAAGCCGTAAGTCAAATCACCTTTCTATGTACTGTAGGTATACCTAGTTTGATGTAGTTCAGAAAAATAGTTCCTTAGATTTGTCGTGTCAATATAATATATTCAAATGGCCTGCGTTTTAAAAATACATAAAATTCCATCCACCGTAGTAAGTAATATATGTAAACTAAGTTTAGTGACATTTTGTAAATAAAAAAAAACGTTTCTTCCGATATTTCGTGTGTTCAATAAAATGTGTATATTTTGCTAACGACACCAATAATTGTTAATGTATTCCTCAAGCTGTCGCAGGAACAGTCCATTGTTTTTGTCAGATCGGCTGGGAACCCGTATGTTCGTATTTATTGCCCATGTTATGTTGGAAAATGTTTCCTGGGACTTTATTACCTTTGTATAGGCGATTCGGGATAAAGCGAGTACTCAATAAAATCCTGCTGAAGTTGTATTTTTAACCCCAGACGCATAAAGAGGGGTGTTATAAGTTTGACGTGTCTGTGTGTATCTGTGAATCTGTCTGTGGCATCGTAGCTCATAAACGAATGGATCAATATTTTGATACGTTTTTTTTTTTAAAGCTGATGTGATCGAGGTGTTTCTTAGCTATGATTCAAGGAAATATGTTCAGCCGTTTAAAGGTAATGAGTTATTTTCTAGTTTTTAACTATTTATTCCAGGGGATGTTGCTTAGCAACGATGCACTGAATGCAGCTACGTTGTTGTCATCTTCATTGTAAACGATGAATCCTAGATCTTTAATAGTTACGGTACCGCGTTTCGTAATTTTGTAGTTCAGCTAAAGCAGATTTGTCATGAGGATTATTAAATTACTGTCTTTAATTAAGTTCATACATTGCAAGACCTGCAAATTTTTACACGACTTAAGATCACGAAGCGTAACTCTGGAGTTTCATTAGATCGTGAAGTAATGATATTCCTAGCCTTTATTTTTTTAAGTAAACTGCGTCCTACATTACTTTTATCAGATCTCTGCAAAGTCTAAGTCAACCCATGCCTCTCCGAACGACGCTGTCTGTCTTGTGGACTTTCGTAACTGCGCAGTTCAACCTTTCGAGTAACTTCAGATAGCAAAAACTGTTGTCTTTTAGGAGTTTAATCTTAAAATTAGGATGCGTTCATTTGCGCATTTTGGCTTCAATTTGAGCTTTTTTTTTCCCTCTCAATCCCCATTTTTAACACTTTAACTGAAGCTTACAAAAATATAATGAGGAACTATTCAAATTAAATGAATAGTAATTAAACTCTGCAACCTTAAACTAACTCAACGAAATAATAACCTAAACATAAAAGAATTACTATTATCATATAACAAAAAAAATTATTTGCTTGTAATCAATGAGTTCCAATCACTTATTTACAAACAAAATATTAAAGATAACAAAAGAAGTACAAATAATAAATACATTCATTTTGAAACTAAAAACGTGTGTTGTTGCACTATTAAAATCTTTAATAATATTTAGTGTACGAGAGTAATTTAAAAAGAATGAATTGAAAGTAAATTTAAAAATTTTAAGTAACCTCCGATACAATATAACTTTTGAAACTAAAATATATATACATAATTTCTCTCTTGGCCTTTTAATTTTATTAAAATTACCTATAAATATTTTGATGATGAGTATCGTCACGTCAGGGGACCGTTAGTTAAATGAAATAAAAAAATTCAGGTTAAAATAATATTGATAATGACAAAAGTACGGATTATGCGACTTACTCTACGTAAGCAACGTTTGCATGTAACAAAACAACACTAGCAATGAAGTGTTGCTTTAACAATGCAATATAGTGTCGTATTAGCCGTTCTCCTAGCGACTACGATACGAGCTTGCTCCTTGTAGATACATTAAAACAACACCAGAGTGCCAGTGGCGCCAATCAGTCATAAGATGGTCAATTTTCAACACAAGTGTCCAGACCTGTTCCTCTACGGCCGTGGTCTTGGTTAATTTACTCTGAAAAATTCGCAAATTAGACAAAACCGTCAAAGACAACTGCCCTGACATGCCTGCCCATTCGCAGCAATCTGTGACGCCCCCGTCCATTGACGCATCCGCGCATCGCACGCGGCTATCATACGAACGCCTTTTATAAATTGGTACAATTGGTACAGTAACGAAACACTGCATGAAATTTGTAGACCTTGTAAGATTGACGTACAAACTGAGTTCGCACGTACAATTTGAAACTAGTAGTTATTTTCTATTTTTTATACCTATGTGTAACTAATTATACTTCTTCACATAGCTGTCCCCTGACTTGATGACGCTCACCACAAAAAATATTAAT
Source organism: Medauroidea extradentata (assembly GCA_003012365.1). Taxonomy (NCBI): domain Eukaryota; kingdom Metazoa; phylum Arthropoda; class Insecta; order Phasmatodea; family Phasmatidae; genus Medauroidea; species Medauroidea extradentata. Next base: position 23,699 of record PNEQ01064712.1, on the reverse strand, counting down.
ATGTGCTTTTAATGAAGTTAATAGGCCAAGAGAGAAATTTTATTTATTTTTTACTTTTTAGAGTTTTTTATGTCGGGGGTTACGTAAAATTTTAATTTTAATTTTATCCAACAATTCGTATCGTCCCGCGCGTAACTGTCTAACCTCTCTAGTCACGTAATTTAATGTTTGCGCGAGCAAGATAAAGTGTGCAGACAGTAGGAATATGTACAGTTCGATAAAAAAAAATAGCGTAATTAATTATATGAATCACAATTATGTCGATTTCGATTTATTTTGTATCTGTATTGTTGTATTCAAATAGGAAATTACATGGACATATATTGCGTGATTTCGCTACCAACTATACAAGCCGTGAGGCAACTAGAGTTAATGTAGAATTATATCACGTACGGTAGTGATATTTTCCAAAGATTAAATTTTAGTGCTCACTTTATCCCGAACAATCTACGTGCATAATGGAAATAATCGGGTCACTTAGCTCGTGTTAGCTATTTGTTTCTTTTTAGGCCTACGTCAAAATTCAGCGATACAACCAGCAATTGATAATTTCATATACCCACGTTCACGAAACATTTTCTAAAGATAAATATTTCAACGCGGAACGTTGGCCACTTTTGGCCTACCGACAATCGTCCTTTGAAGCGCGCTCTAAAAAGGCTTTCGTCAATACGAGAAAATCTTTTTTCTGTATCTATGAATTCCTGGTCTGCTTGTACCTGCGATCTCCGCTTACGTCTGTGGGCTGGAGGAGAAGACGAATCCTGGTGTGTAGGATCTTCGACGACGATGCGTTGGCGTGTACGTCAAACTGCGACGTGAGAGGAAGATCTCCTTTGCTCTGCCATGCGTAGGGTGACCTCTAGCCACGTTCCACACCAACGATTCACGTATGCGTGTTTTATGTACGAGCATATAGTCATATTCTATCATGCTACTACCGTCAGACAGTACCCATTTTCCTGTTGTGATTGTATGTGGTGTACAATTTTTTCTATCTCAACAAATCGAGTAATGTATGCCTTACTACTATCAAGAGGTTATGTGTTCGATTTCAGCAGCCATATTTGTAGATGTTGGTTTCAACATATTGATTTACATTACCTAATAGTAATTGCAAGAATAAAATACATATATGTGGTAAAACTACCCTATTTCGTTACACTAAGTCTTCTCTGTGTTGGCAATCTAATGAACTGTGTACAGAGTCTTCCCAATTATGTGAAGCCCGCAACGAAGTTTATCACGATATTAAGTATGTATGTCTTTTAACCTATATAGACGTGTATATATGTTTACATGCATTGATATGCTTCCTATAGACAGAGATAGATAGAAAGACGGCTAATCCGTTTCAAGTAACGCCTGATTGATAGGGCTACGATTTTGTCGCGAAAAGATTTTTGCCCCACTTTGTTTCAGTGACTCACGTGCACATCAGCAGTTCTGTTTCAAGGTTATAGGCAGCGTGTCTTTGTTCAGACACGTTTCTCATTTTACTGCACCAATCAGAATAAGATTATTGTGAGTCTGTACGTCTATAATTTTCCAAGGCAAGTGAGAGTTAAATCATCCAACCACAGACGACGTAGCAGAGCTGCAGGTGTGCACATGACGCATCGAAACCAAATGTTGCAAACATCTTTTCGCCATAAAATCGTGGCTCTACTGATTGAATCTCAAATTGGTTACACGAAAAAAAAAACTTTGTGGCAGCTACAAAATATTTTGTGGGTATTTACCTTGCAAAATTTACTTTGTGGTCACCGCAAAAACCTTTTGTTGACAACACTAAAGTATTGCGGTCACCACAAAATTATTTTGTGATCACTACAAAATTATTTTGCAGGGAAGGCTTAGTACAAAATTTTTCTTTCAGTGCAGACGTGAACACTGCTTGAAATACTTGAGTGATCTCGCGTCATTATTGTAAACAAACATATTTACATTATAATTTGTTTCATTTGTAATAATAACATTTATACATAGTGGAGGGCACAGTTTTTTTAAGCCCAGTTACACATTACTAAATGCTGAATCTGAGTAACAGTACTTGTTACTCGCTTGTTATCAGCCATGTTTTCGCTTATATTATTAGCATATAAGACAAATACAATATTTTTTTTAGATATCACTTAAATAGTCATCAATAGCGTTGTTTTGTATTTCAGACACTTTTATAGCTGTAGGCTATTTATTTTAGCAAGACAATTGTAGCTCTAGACCATCTTTAGGTTCTTATCTAGGTAGGCTGCGTTTGTGTATGTAAGGTACCAAATCGCTGGATCGTTAAGGATGCTACCGGCCAACGTATGTAATACAGTATCACCCCTACATGCAAACCACGCAATTGGCACGCAGAGTTTTACTAGTATTAATTTTCCTTTACGACTATAAGCGATGACCATATAGTTATATTTATGAAATGTATGATTCATATTCCAGCGCCTATTTATAGTATTGTCATTTTTTTATCTGATTGGAATTTATCGTAGATCCGGCAGTCTAAAAAATATTTTTTTTTTTTTTACATTTGGAGAAACCGGAAAATAGTGTTCCAATACAATAAGGCGATTCTAATTTTAAAACTGATGGAAACATTGTTTAAAGTTTGTGTTCTTTTCCTAGATGTGCAAACGTAACGCGCGTTAAGATACTTCTTAAAAAAAATATCTAATAATTGCAACTTGCCGCAATGCATTTCAAGCACAGGTACGTAGGAACCTAAACATCCTACGTGTTGTTTCCGAGCAGCGTCGATACTGAGTTGTACAGCCGCCGGCAGAGGGCTGCGCGCACATCGACTGCGTATCAGAGGCGACGCACACGTGGAATGTAATCGCCTGCTTCGTGCGACATAGCACAAGTCTATGCACGGCTCGATAATGAAACATACATCCACCCTCCCCCTGCCTCCACTAGTAGAGAGGGGAATCTTTGTTGACGGGCAGAATAGCGAGCTAAGTAAACAACACATTGTGCAGGCGCCGGGCTATTGTGTGCTCACCCCACTGACTAGCTATTTTTTTTCTCTCTCCTTATTGTTTTGTCCCGGGGTCGTGAGGGGGTTGAGGGCGCGGGTATGGGATGGGTAGCGACTAGGGGGAGGGGTGGGGCGAAATCAAATATTGACTCCACCCTGAACGTGGAAGCCGTATTGATTTGTTCCAGGCCTGTATGAAGGGAACACTAGTAGGTTGCGGGTATGTGGTGGGCGAGGGGGCTAGTTGGGGGAGGGGGTGGCGCTATGTGCCGGGTCCAGTTTACCGTATGAATCGTGTGAGAGGGATGGGGTAGTGTGCAAGGAAGGGGAGGGGGATGAAAATCGCGTGAGAATGCCGCGAGCGGCGCGGCGGCTGGAACAAAGTCTCCCGCGAGGGCACATATTAGCCAAGCCGCCGACGCCTAAATAATTAAAACTGTGCCTCCCGTTTCATTGCGTTATTTCCGCGCTCTTTCCGTCGCGTGGTTCTTTTTATCATCCGACCAGGGTTGCAAGTTGTTTGACGCCGCCGGATTTCAGGGATGCCGCAAATATTTTTACAAGTGGTGGATGTACGGAGGGAGGCGCGGAATAAATATAAACGTGCAGAATCTTCCTCTTTGATTCTCCCAACCCGCAGAAATCTGCTGGACACACTAGCAGTATTTTCGGGTCCATTCAAATAACCTGCTTTATGCATCACGACAGACAATATACGGGCACGTTTTACAGCAGTTTTCGTCACCATGTTTTATTTTTATATTTGTACGAAATAATTTCTTTCCTTTATTTAGACATACAATGTGACTAAATTTTGCTCCTATGAATTTTTTTTATCTCTCATAGTTATTACTTAATGGCTCGTTAAATTCAAAATTTGCATGTTACCGATTTAAGGACGACACTAAATCCAACTGACATACCAAACCGAAAAAATTCAGTGCGAATAAAGATATCGCAATAGCACGTACATAGAAACAAAAAAATTTTTTTTGTATTTAAATAAAAATGCTGAATTTAAAAAAAAATTAAGAAATTCAATATATGTATATATATATATATATATATATATATATATATATATATTTTAAATACAAATACATTTTATTTGTGGTTTAATATAAGTGAACTTGTAGCCAACAACGTAACTATTAACTGTAACTTTTTTCAATTCGGCATGTGAGTTGGATTTAATGTAGTCCTTTAAACGTGAACATGCATAATTTGACTTTAACGAGCCATTACGCAAAAACTACGAGCGAAATAAAAATGTAATACCAGTAAAATTAAGTGACATTTTGTATCTAAAATATGACAAAGAAATATCTGGTACAAAAAAAAAAAAAAAGACGTCGATGAAAATTGCTGTTGGCCGTGCGCATAAGTTGACGAGGAATACTCTTTAATTACAGGAGGAAACGACCAGTTAAATACTTGTTAACCAAATGCGTGATCACAGCTTAGTTCACAGTCCACTACTTAGTGTTTGAAGATTATATTTGATTTGTAATTCACTGTGATCCCGAATAATATTTCAAAGGGTGTTTTAAACTCAACATAGCAGCGTAATAATTCCATATCTTTAAAAGAGTTATCAGTACCAACGCCGTGTTAAAGTTTGTCACAACCAGTGCATGTGGAGACCAAAATATAACTTTTCTGAACGAGTTGACAACAGGTAAGAACTGAGATTAAAAAAAAAAAAAATAAAAATAAAAATTAATAATAATAATAATAATAATAATAATAATAATAATAATGGAATTCCTCTGAGATTGTTTTTCTTACGTTCTTGTGCTATTCTGTGTGCTTTTTGTATTTTGTCACTTTGTCTTTCAATACAAGTTCGGTCAGCAAAACATGAACAATAACGTATGTCCACAAACCAATAAATTCTTAAAGTAAGACCTATTTTGTTATTGAAATTAATTTTTTGTCTGTGCGTGCATGTATATTTTAATGATGTTCACAAATTTGCCTCTTTGGTATATTAAATATATGCTGTATGACGTAGTAGTTGTATACTTATTAGAACAAAATACAAATTTATGAAGTCGGAAGTTCTCCAAAGACGTCACGAGTCATAAGTTACCACGGGATCCCGTACTTGAACATTTTGATTAGGAATTTTATAGCCTTTTTGAAAATTTGTATAAGCTGCTGATTCCAGGAAGTGGAGAGCTCAAGTGCACACACGTTTTCTAGTTATATGTATGTTTTATTGATTACTTTTGTAGTGGTAAATGAAGCAGCAGCGAGTCATGTGTAAAAATTCTTTAACTAGTTAACTTATTTGAATTTTGATGTTTACAAAATCGTGGCAGTTTTAAGGTTATAACTTGTTTCTTATAATGCTTTAAAAGTTGCTTAGGTAACGTGATCAGGGAAGATCTAAGCAATTTTCATTTAGAGTCACAGGAATGTCATGAAATTAATTTTTTGTAGCGGCAGCTCATTTTCTCAGGCACATTCACTCTCTTATTATAACGATAAAACGACGACCGAGGAAGGCCAGAAGCTAAACCTCGATTGCAAACGAACTAACTGCCTTATTCCATTTGTAATTTGCTCCATGACATTCATGTGGCTTCAAAAACCGTACTTCATCAAATAGAACCCAATACGAGAACGTTTCGAAACCTGTGAAGAATAACATTTTGAAAGCAACCTAATTATTAATCTAAAAAGTAAAATTTGTCGTTACCGTTTATGTTTTTGGTGATATAATTTTATTGCTTTCTGGTATAGTGTAACAATATTACCAAATATATTCACAAATAAAAAAAATTACTATTTTCTAAAATCTTGAATATATCACCACCGTGGCATCTAATGCAAATGAAGATAAACCACGCATTTATTAACTATTAGCTACTTAGTCATATACTTACAAAAAGTACATAAAGAAAGCGTACATACCACATCTGAGACTCAAAATGACAGTGTCAATATACGCTTTGGTTATATATATATATATATATATATATATATATATATATATATATATATATATATATATATAGTGTTACATAAATTTGTATGTACTGTAATATTGTTTTGTTAGTTATTGTTCTTTTACAATCGTAGTTACTACTATTTAGTAATTTGAGGCAATCATCCAAAACTGAAGAGCTGAGACAGCAGACTTAAAAATAAATAGAGTGAGTGAGAGTTCGGCCAGCGCTGAACATCGAGGTCTTCAGCGCTGGTGAAAGATGTCATGAGGTGAGTGTGGGGCAGCGCCGGAATGAAGGGGCGGGGAAACGGGAGATTCCCGAAAAAAAAAAAAAACCAGCCGACCAAAGGCATTGTCCGGCACGATTCCCACAGGCGAAAATCCGGGGACCGACCCCGCCGGGAATCGAACCCGGATCGCCTTTGGTGAGAGGCGAATGGTCTGACCAAAAATAAATAGAGACGGGAAAATTTCTTGGGTTCGACGTCCTACAGGCTATATTGCACAGTCTTATACACGCGAATCATAGCTGTTAGTACATTGGCTGTTGTCCAAGTAGCACGGGTTTAGTTCCTCATTTTCATATTCGCCCGGAATTTTTTTAATCTTCACCCAGTTAGTTTTATTTTGATTTAAAAATGGTGTATTGTTGTTATTTATTTGGTTTTACACGGGGGGAAAGGGGGGGAAGAAGTCAACCAGGGACTATTAATGGAACCATCCCAGCATTCATTTGGAGAGATTTAAGAAAACCCTGGAAAACTGAAGTCAGTATGGCCGGAGCCCGGGATCAAACCCGGATCCTCCCGAACGCAAGGCGAGTGTTTTACCCCTACTCCGCCACGCTCGGTCCAATAAAAAAAAATTGTTTTGGCCCTATTTACGAAGTTATTTTGTGACTTGTTCTTACCAGGTCCCTTTACTCTTTGTACGGACGCATTGATTTGTGTTGAATCGACTCTTTTCATACCGCTTAAATTACAATTCTTGTGTTTATTTACACTTAGGAAATGGTTATGGTAATTTAAAAAATTGGTTTGGGGCCGGGACAACAGAATATATTTTATTAACACTTGTTTTGCTGCTCTTATTTTGCTGCTTCAGAGTGCACAGTTTAGCTTACCGAACCAAATGTTTGTTTTCGGCAAAGTAAATATTTGGTTAACTGTACGTCAGAACTGCGCTTTGTATCATATAACAACATTTAATACATGACCCAGATTTTAACACGGAATCTTTGTAAAGAGGGCAAGTCCTTTCCAATAGCGGCCAGCCAGGCCGATCGTTAGTGGAGTAGTATACAAACATTTTTTTTTTTTTTGCGTTTTCAGTGCAAATCTATGTCATTTATAACAGAAAAAAATGCATGTTTTAAAACTTTAGTCGGAATAAGCTTAATTTGAACACTTAAGGTGGCCGTGTGTAGAGCTTCGGCCGGTAAGAGATAACTCGAAATCTAATTATCACACATGAGTGATGTCTGCTTACGAATGGTATTTAAAAAACGTTTCACGTGAGTGCACTCATTTCAAGTTTACCACTACTCAATAAAGCATATATTCTGGTAGCTGAAAATGGCGAAAATGGATGTTTTGCAGTCGTTTTAAGGTAGTTAAATCTTGCCGCAGGATTTTTAAATCATATAGACGTGTACCATACAGCTTTATCTTTAGTTATACGTCTTAGCACGGTAGGGTAACCACTGGAAGTCTCATACAGGCGCTTTTTCGGCGAGAAGATTGCATGACAGTTGGTTGTCTTGCGCCTAGAGGTCAGGGAGTGGCGAGATGAGGGTGCCGTCTCGTACTTAACGCTTCAGTACATCTGGGCCTCGAATCCACTGAATGTCTGCACCCAGACGGCCACCTTAAAATTTTAAATGGTTGTTTTTACGAAAATGTTTCGTAATCCTTTATGCAGGTATGTCGTGAATTGCGGGAACCATTCCGGATTTATTTCTATAAAAGTACATGAACATTTTTTAATTGTGTAAAATATTTTCTGTATGAATGGTTAAAATTCCAACTCGCAGCAGTAATACAACTATTGTTCATACTTAATCGTTGTCCGCAATGGTAATCATGTCATGTTGTAGATATAACTTCAAAATTTAAAAACATCCGAAACATATCTGCAGCAGTAATATTTGCTGTTTCGCTTATCAATGCTTATTTGACATTTGTGAAAATATTGCAAATATTACTCAGTCTGAACACTCTCCATTCCAACCAGTCACTAAAACATGCTTTATCATTCTGCTTACAAGGAATTCTAAAAAAGCATATAATAAGGTATATTATATAATATGTATGTATGTATGTATGCATAGTGTGTGTATGTGTGTGTGTGGTGTAGAGAAAACGACACAGTGGGAGATATTTATTATATCGTAGTTGGCAATAATGTAACCAAGAGCAGGAACCGACAGTGAAGTTAACGGTAGCTTCGAAGTTAAGGTTTTATAATTTAGGTAAGTTGTCTGTGATTGTATATGTGAAATAACGTATGCAATCTGAACGCCAGTTAAATCAGTAGGATGATTTGGTAAAACGCTACACCAAAAAAAATTTTCCGTACGGTGAAGGAAGCTGAACGTTCAAAAAAAAAAAAAAAAGGAAAATATCTATGGGCTTGGCTGCAGTGGATAATATTACCGATTAAATTGACTACTATAAATTCACCAAGCTATTTGAGGGAATATTTCGAAGAATTAAATTTTTAGAATAGAATATAATGTGTGAAAACTTAAAAAAAAAAAAACCCACATACATTGATATTGAGAAACTACGTAATTGCATAAGAAAATACGAAGTATACAGGAAACACGTAGATAAAGAAAATGTAAGAAAATTCAAAATATTTTATACCAATAAAACTAATAAAAGAGTGATAAATACTATTCAATATAGTAAAATACACCGGAAATTTCTTGGACAATAGCCAATCTGCCTGAATAATTTTTTTCCAATTACAAATTTTGTTTAGAATTAAGTGTTTACTCTATAAGTAAACACAGACAAATGCTGCTTTAAATAGTGTAATTTTTATAAATAATTAAATTGCATGAATTCACGTATACTGTACAAAAATATAACGAATGATTTAAGAGTTAAATTATATTCTGTATTGTGCTTATTGGTGGTTAGCGTCAATTTATCGAATGATGTGGAATAACGCGCATTCATATTAAACAGTTTCGTCTCAGCAACACGGCTACAGAATCGCAGCTGGTAGGCTTGGATGAAAATCCCATTTTTATATAACCCAGCTCTCTCCGTCGCACAGAAACCATCTGTATTCATACACTCGTGCCGGGGCACTTTAAATATTAAACGATCTCTTTTAGGATTCATTGGTGTATTGCGTTCGCGATAGTGGCGAGAGAAAGGATGAACTGGGAAATCGAATTCCATCCCATATAACTCTTTATTACGTCTCGCGTGCAAGCAGCATTTTCTTCCGACTTTGTGATGACTCTGATCGACTGCGAGACTTGAAATACATAGTTGATTTTTTCCGCGTATAACCGAAATACATCTGTAATATGCTGGGAAGCTAATTTTTTTTCTTATTCCGCTGAGACTCACGCTGAGAAAATTTGATTGTACCGGCAAACAAATACATAACGTTGATATTAACTTTGTTGTAACAAATACATTATTGCTAAACTAACAATCGTAACGTTGAAGTTAATATTGGAATTTTTTTCTTTCAAATGTACAATTTTGTTTATATGATTTATTTAAAACAAACATTCATTTGGTTGGTTATACTAAATTTTTCGTTAGATTTTATACTTACGTGTATTTGATTTCCCCCAAAATACGTGTTCTTGTTAAAAATACGAACTACAGTTTGCCTACACTATTTTATATTTGCTTTTACTATCATGTTTACTTGAGTCAACCATATTTATGGCTTAATATAGGCCTACAGCATTGGTAAATTTAACCATGGCGGATATTAAAACAAAGAAACTATTTGGTTGGAAGCGACGAAATATGTCCGTTCAGGAAGTCGTTCTTGTAATGGTAGTTATCGGGTATGCACATGTTCGCATTTACACACACGATGCGGTTTAGAAAACTTGTGACTTTTTTTTTTTAAGTACAGGTACGTATTAAATTCGTAAAGTATTAATTTTTGTGTTCTATCGTATAGTTACGTTAGGTTAAATAACTGAAGAGAACTACAACGGTTAAAAATATTTCGCAGAGTACACACGAGTCTAATTCTAGTATCCATTTCATGCTACCTATATTTTGTCGCATACTCTGTGTACAATTTTTTAAAGGCTACGGAGAAGAAAACAGCGAGAGTCAGCCAGATTAGCAGAATTACGATTTTCTCGGAATCATATGTCACAGGTGTGTGAATGTAAAAATTCATTCAATTATTTGTAAGTTGTGATGGTCTAGGATACGAGGGGTCCTGGGTTCGATTCCCAGGCCCTGCTGGGTGTAAAATGTGTGTTTGTCCGTTTGAGTCATTTCAATTGTAAGATATGATCTTTGAAAGTGTGTCTAGCTGATGACGGGAACAGATTCCAGTTCCCGAAACGTCGTAACACTATCTGTCTGTAAAACTACTGTGTTTTGTTTCGTCTCTTCATTGTGTCGTTTGTCTTGTCTGTACATGTCTGATATCTGTTGCGTTTTGTCTCGTCTACTTGTTGTGTTCTTTTGTTATTTTTCTGTTCGTGTCTGATATCTACTGTGTTTGTTGTTTCGTCTCATCGTTGTGTCGCATGTTATTTGGTTTTTTATTTTATTTGTTATCAATTGCATTTATTATCTGTTTGTTCCTTGTTTTTATTTGACCCGATTCCATCTTGGAATTTCATGTTGTGTATGTATCTAGCTGACTAAGCATACTCTGCTTATTTTAAGGTTTTCTTTTATTTGTTTAGTTTTCTTTGACAGTCATTCAATTTTGCAATGGAGTACGTCCAAGAAACTGAATATAGTAAATTTTAAGAGTCAACAAAACTGTCACAACTGGGGATTTGTATTATAATAAAGATGTAAAGGGGGGATGTTTGGCTCGTTGGCGATGTTGCGACCTCGCCAAGGAGCCTTACGTTAAAAAAAAGTGGGAACGTGCGTGGTAGACAAACAGAATATTGTGGGTTCAAATTCATACGCATAGCTACTTTATCTTTTTTTCATATTTGCACGTAAATATTATTTGTATAAACGTTGCTGTGCAAATAACCTTATTTTCGTGATCAGAGCAAGGAAAAGTAATTTAAATGTCGTATACTTTAATGGTTGCTCGAATAAATAAAGTATGTTTGATAATATTTGTATTGCGTCACCAAACTCGTCACTTGGTTAAAACAACAAAAATATTTCAAGTGAATAATTTGGTTGTAACAAACCATACAGTTGTTTGCACGTATTAAAATATTCCATTTTGTTGATATAAACAAATTTTCTTACATTTTAAAATATTTTTTCTCAGCGCAGAATGCGCTATGAATTACAGAATTTGAAATCTGAGTTTGGGTAAATAAACGCTGTAATCATGGTTTGTAGCCTTGCCTTACACAAACATTTCTATAGTATTTTATTTTCCAATGTAAGAATATTATAAAAAATAGAGTTCAAGCTGTTATGTGGAAATCACGACGGCGTGAAGCTGCTGTAATAATTTTAAAATCATATTTTTTTTATGCTTAAATGACATAGAATTATGGCTAAAACAAGATTCTCAACCACACTTAACGTACATAGGACACACGTACGTAAAGTGTTTGGGATTGAATTTAGGACACCAAAGTATCTAGACGTGTACAACAGTTGATTTTTTAGTGGAAAATGTCGCCAGTAAACCATTACCCATTACTCGTTTTGCAACGAAACGTATAAAATAATATCAGACAAAAAGAGAAAGTGGTTGGAAATCATTAATAAAATTAACTTTAGCCTTACGTACCTACGACTACCATTAAGATGGATTCTCATCCACCACTGTGCCTACGTCGCGTACAAAGTAGTAGGTTAATCAACTCTGTTAAGTACGTACGCACTCTACGTGAGCTTGTGAATGTTTGCATGCAATATCAGCGTTTCTACTTCTTTTACACATACGTACCTACTTGAGCGTTGTGAATCCAGCTTAAAAATCTTAAAGTGGTTATATTAATAGTTTTTTATCCTCAGGATCAATATCAAATGAAACGACTGCTCGAAAAGACTACACATAATTATAAACGCCATTAAAATGTTCCCTAACATAGCGAAACACGAATTCATCGACTACAGTGTTAAACTATATATATATATATATATATATATATATATATATATATATATATATATATATAAAACATACCTTCGCGAAAGAACGACAGAAGCGTGGAATGCCTAACGCTACAGATACACATATGACAAAATGATAAGATAGACGATGATGAAACGACCGTTCTGTTGCCAAGTACGTCGACAACTTGCAGGTAGAGGCGATTCCACTTGACATATGCAAACAGCTGTCGCCCGTATATTGCTTACCGAATTTAATCTTGATACAAGCACATCCCTTACTACGCCGCCAAGCAATTTGCACAGCTTCGGCCGATAGAAGTTTATTCGAAAACTGCTAAACGTGACTGCTTCAGTAAATCACTCAAGTAATGTTATATACTTGTTTACTCACTTAAGATATAAATCAGATTTTCTCGGCGCCATAAATTGCAAAAATGTATGATTTTGAGGTCCATTTCCGGTGTGAACAGACACAGGCGCGTACAAAATAGCTTTAATTTAATATCGCCCCAGGAAATGGTAGTGTCACCGCTGTGTAACCCGTAATCGGCGAGAAGACTACGCGCTATTCCAGTGACTTTCGTCTGGAGGCTAGGATGATTCGTGACACGTGTGTTTGGTTCACCTTTCGTGTTTCCGCACTATCAGGCGAAAATACGCTCACCCGTCCGTAACTGGGTCTGTCTAACTTACGTCGTAATGTACGGTGAAGAATAGTCACTCTTGAAGTGTGTGGTAGCAGACCTTAGTGCAACATAACCAGAGAGAGAGAGAGAGAGAGCTTTGGTCAGCACTTAACAGCGAGGTCTTTAGCGCTGACATTATGTGAGTGTGGAGAGGCGCCGGAATTAATGGGAGGGGGAAACGGGAGATCCCCGAGAAAACCCGCCGACCAGCGGCATCGTCCGGCACGATTCCCACATGCGAAAATCGGGGAATGGAACCGGGATCGCCTTGATGGGAGGCGAGAGGTCTGACCTCTCGGCCACCGCGGCCCCGCAACATAACCAGATTTTCTGCTCGGCCTGAACTACAACATGTACTATGTCTGAGTGACTGTGGGCCATAACAACACCATATAATTTTTAGGAACACGACACAACAAACTCACTCACGGCATTAAAAGGGCTTCGCTGCTCAAAAACGTGGTAGGGACGCCTACCACCGATCAGCAAAGCGCGGCTGCCCTGCTAGCCGGCAGACAGGCCAATAGGAAACCTGCTGTAATACTTAGTAGGCAAACCGACACGGGGCTGGAATCAACAGCCTCGAGCAGCCAATAAGCGACGAAGTTCGCCCGTATCAAATAAGCCGCCTTGTCATTTCGCGTCTGTGTAACTGTTTGGTCTGTGGTCACACTGTTCCCGCGCATCGGTGTTTTGGCATGAACACTCGTACTACACAGGCCCTTGTATATTGTATAGGATAAACAAATCCTGTCGAAGTTGGAGGGCACACAGAGTGACAATTTGTGCAACGACATCTTAATGGACGACTTGAAGTACACGCCCCCTGACGTCACCGTAGGGGAAAAGTACTGTGGGAAACAAAGCTTGTTTACAAACATGCTGATTTGTTAGTTGGTAATTGCAGAAAGCAAAACTGTTGTCCATTCATAGATTTGCACGCAAGGATAAAAAGTATTAGTTTCAATTTCATGGTTAAGATACGCAAATACATAAGATTAATGTTTACCTGAATAAACGGCAAATTTCAAACAAATAATCAATTTTCTTGACGTACAGTACATCTCATCCGGGACATGTGTAGCCAAACAGCTAAATGAAGGTTATGTTCGGCTGTGGTATCCATGGAGATAGGAATTGTATCCCACACCTGACTGAAGCTCCGCCTCTTTTCAAGTCGTCCATTCTGTAATGAAAGAACAAATTGAAATTATGTAACTGTATTAACGTTTGGAACCAACAGATATATAATATTAGTTTGTATTATAAATGTTACACGTAATAACAAAAAATGTTAATATAATAATGGCGATAGAAAAGGTAACTAACGTCACAGTACAACTTGTATTGAATTTCATATTCTGATGTTGGGGTCTATGTAGAGAAAATTGCTGCTGACCTCGGACGTATTCGGCGAAAATAAGGTTCTCGTCATTTAAAGTTCAGTTATAACTGTGTTTTTATGTGCTCCTTGGTACATGTGGGAAGTCAGAACTAGATGCAGGTGAACTCATCTCCTCTCCCTGTACTCTCAGTGCTCTCAGGAAAGTCACAGTTCATTCAACGAGCAAGCAACGACCATGGTTATGGCTGTGGCAGCTACGGAGACAGCACTGGCTACCAACGCGTATCCGTAACTTTGAAATGTATTTCCACCACAATTAATGGTGTTTAATACCACAGTGTATCTCTACACGGAAACATTTTTGTGTTAATTTTTTAGTGTAACAGTGTCACAACAACGAATGCGTCGTAATTTTTTGCTTCTAAACTCAGTCGTTTCGAATGTCTCTTGTTTGGAATGACCCGAGTTCGTATCTTGACACCTGTCACCTTGATTTCGGTTTTCAATGGTTTCCCGAAGTCATTCCAGACTATTTCAGGAATTGTTCCTTACTATGTAAAGGTCATGGTCTCTAACGACATCGCTGTCGGCAAGACACTAAGCGGAACTAAAAACTTAATTTTTAAAATTTATATTTATCATTTAGAAAATTATTAAAATAAAACAAGCAGAGCAATTAATAAACTTAGTACATATTGTTCACTTAACTCAAACGTTAAATTACGAGCCCAAAGAAAACGTGTATGTTAAAATCTTACTCTTGATTATACTGTCTTAAAAATGTCTACTTTATTTGAGAACTGCTTACAGAAGTATTAAATTAAACCTTCACAAAAAACTCTCTACACGATATGCGGACCACTCCTGCGGTTTCTTGGATTGTCACTGGTAAAATGACCATAGATCTAGCTAATACGCTGTGTTGTCAGATATCAGAAAATACTTAAACATATACATGCATATGGAAAAGGAAAACTGATTCAGGACACTGCCACGTCCCTTATTATAGACTCCAGATCTTGTCGAGTGGCAGCCTCTTCACCTCCACTGGACGACTCAATCCATAGAGAACTTTGTTTTTCTTTTTTAGGTCCTACCCATTATTATGGCTGACGCAAGTGATGCTTATCTTCGGGTAATAATAGCGTATGTTTATAAGAAATGACTGGTATTCAATCGACTCAAGTCGACGTGTCTCATGTATTTTGTATTTTTTGACCTCTTCAGTAATACTTTGTCAAGATATTGAATCAATTCGACATGAGTAGTTAAATAAAACGAAACGTAGGCTTAAATTATGCATAGGCGTATTCAAACACTATATATATAATTAACAGAATAACAGAAATTAAAAGAAGTTTATTAAAATAGATAAAAATGAAGAGATTTTGGTCAGTACTTGATATGAGTCCTCGGCTGGCGCATGGACGGCGTTGCAGCGTATTACGCTTATTCTTTTTTTGCGGGAAATCGCTTAACTTTTTCATACTATGTTTATCTACGAAATGAACACGCACTTGAAACTATGCTTCTATGTTTTCAAAATTTAAGCACGCTTGTTAGATACCTGACTTTCGGGCCTCTCAAAATGGCTAAAAACGAGTTTTTTGAGACTGTTGTAACTCCGACAATATCACCTGAATCCGTAAAGGGCAAAGCGAGAGGCATGCGCTGGTCTTTACTTCATGCTACTTAAAAATAAAATGTTGTGGTCCCCGCTTAAAGTCCCGTAGGAAAAAAGACTGCAACGAAAACCTTGCACGCCAGTTTGACGTGCAGCGAATAGAGGCGAAATGCTTCTCGTCAAGCTTGGGACTTTGGCTCTTATCGCTACACTGTTCCCCCGCGTCAAAGATGGGACTTTGAAACCGGCGTAGACTCCTCTTAACATCTATGTTTTTAACGCTGGTGAGAGGTCACATTATGTTGTTAAAATGGAACAGCGCCGAAATTCGGGAGCGGGGGAAAAGTGAGATCACCGAGAAAACCGCCGACTAGTGGCATCGTCCGGCACGATTCCTTCTTGGGAAAATCTGGGGATTTACTCCGCTGGGAATAAAACCAGGATTGCCTTGGGGGAAGACGAGTGCTGGAGCCACTACGCCTATGGCGGCCTATAATAAATTTATACTAACACAGTCGATGTACGACACTTTACTCTAATCACTTTTGATGAATACTTAAATAAGTCTACTTTCTCTCCGCATATATGAAGAACACTAAGAATAATGGTTGTTGAGTGCTGGATGCAAGATACTGTTAGCGATGAACTCGACCTGTCCTTAGAGTCTTCAATATCCGTGACAGCTTCAGATTCACTGTCATTGGAGGTTACGGTTTGAATCGTGGAAGTTCCTCCACAATTTCCAAACGCTGTGTCTGTAATCATGTGTTTTGGAGCTCTGTAATCACCAGATCTCATTTTATTTAGTCACGCTGCCTGTGTCTTCTTACGTTAAACCCATATTTTGAGTCGTTAACATTCTAACAGCAGTTCCAATTTTTTTTTTTTTGTAAAGCAGGTATGGTTTTCTTAAAGTAGAGATTCCACGTCGCATTACTTACGCCTTTTGATTTACGATTGAAGTGTAGCACTTACCTATAGTGATGTTGCTGTATTGCAAGGTCATCTGCCTTGGTTATTATTTATGTAACAGTAGGGATCCAAATGATGATTCTATATTTTGATTAATATATTACTGATTTTTAAATAGATTACAACAAACGCTCATAGAATACTTACGTATGATGGGCAATGAGTTTTATTCACTAATGAATACCAAAACTTAACTGTGTTACTACAGATAGTATGTACTAGTTTCTGTAAGTTTAGAAAGTTTTCGATGTAATTATCTTGAATCTATTGATTTTA
Source organism: Medauroidea extradentata (assembly GCA_003012365.1). NCBI lineage: Eukaryota > Metazoa > Arthropoda > Insecta > Phasmatodea > Phasmatidae > Medauroidea > Medauroidea extradentata. Next base: position 6,591 of record PNEQ01064712.1, on the reverse strand, counting down.
ATGTTAAATAAATCACAAACAAGAAAAATTTATTGGAGAACAGTTTTTAGGATAATGTCAGTTATGCATATACAATATAGTCAGAAAATTTTCATCACTTGTCAACAGTTTCTTGCTGAAAGTTCGTAAACCCCTCCTCCCTAAAATAACAAAATATATTAATATTGCTAATCATCTCGATATCTGTATTAAAATGTTAATACAATACATTTAAGGCATTTTGAGTTTGTTCTGTTCATAGTCAAAAACATTTTCTCAAAAGACTGCAACAAAACAAATAATATTTTATGATAAATGTAATGTATTTATTTTAACCTGTATCAAATGAAAGTAGGCTACTAACAAAGTATTCGTTTGATTGGCTGTAGATCATCTTGTTTGTTGAAGGAACAGATTTAGACTAAGTCGTAAGATCATTGCGGTTAATATAGTTGGCTAATAAATTTATATTTATTCTCGTTAATTCTGTTTACACTGGACGGTACCTCAGTTGCCATTAGCCTAAACCTATATGAATGTGTATTTCTCGAAGGATTTGGCACAAGCAACATTATTTTTAGAAATTAATGTGTTTTAAAATTACAATTCAACATTTTAAATATTATAGTCATGATATTAAGAAAGACGTTACCAGTTGTAAGCTAATTTCTAAATAATTATTTTATATCAGTGACAGCGCTCGAAAATGTACAGAAACTGAATTTGCGATGAAATTACATTGATTAATTTCTTCTAAGCGAATAATGAAACTTACAGTGATTCTAACAGAATAAATAAATTATAAGTACGCGACACTGTTGTTAATAATTTTACTGCGAGCGTTTTTATTTTACCACGCACACGATGCCGCTTATCATTGTTTTGTAAAGCGATAGAATCGCGTGATGTTTCATAATTCGCCGGGAAGTAATTAATCAACAGCGCTCATGTCAAAGAACGGAGACTGAAAAAGATTCTTCTGAGTTGATACTAACTCAAGTTCGTATTGATTGGGTGTTTGGACACGAGGAGACAAAGGCTGTGTCTGAATTTGTTGCAACGAGCCCTTGGCGAGTCTTTGTCTCCTTCACGAAGTAGGACGTATCACCGGAATCAGACACCCTTATTGCTTTGTAGCTCGATTAATGTTCCATAGCTCCGATATTACCATCGCACGTGTATCAACAAACATGGGTCGAAACGAAATTGTTTTAAATGCTGTAGAATAACCGCTTTATTAGTGCTAAATCTATTTAGAAAGCTATAACAAATCATACATAAAGCAAAAATAACGTAAATAATAAGAAGTTTAAAATATCCTACTGTGGTTGTCGGGAACAACCATATTGGAAATTTAGAGTTTAACAATTTGTGACAAACCAACTCGAACTACCGAAGTGCAGCAAAATCGCTCTTTGGTAATGATACGGTATTATGTTGGTTATTACACACATTTCACGTTAGTAAATTTTCATTCCTCTTACTATCAGAGATATTGGTTGAGTTGGAAAGCCTCTTCAAGCTCTTCCATTTCTCTTCGTATTTTTGTAGTTATTTCGTTACAAAAAAGAAACACTATATATATATATATATATATGTGTGTGTGTGTATATACATACATACATATATATATATATATATATACACACACACACACATATATAAACAACTTGGCGATCATTTATTTTATAGTGTTCATGTTTCTCATACATAGGTATGTACTGTAAGTTGTAATGTAGGATATACATTCAAAAATTCAAAGTGAAAAACCGCTAACGAATTTGTGAAGTCATGATGTGAAAGTTTTACCTGCAAAATGAACAGTAGAACATTAAATATCTATCTAGGGCAAGTGAAACGTGAAATTTTCCGAACGGAATATTCTAAGGCGAATCTCGTAGATATGGACGGTGTAATTTCACGTCGCGCCCTGAATACAGTTTGCACTTTTCTAGGACACGAAGCCAGTTAAGAATTCACACACTGCCAAACATTTTCGTAGTACACAGTATGGATATTAACAAGTCAAACGTAACGGCAACTACTAGCATATTCATTCATGTCGGAAATTATAATTTGTAGCAATTCACGTGCGCTTATAACATATTATATTCAATTACATTTTGAGACACATACTTATTTTGCGGCAATATTTGCGGGATACTCACCGACACAATCTTGATATTAATTGCCACATCAGGCAGCTTAAATCTGCATCATGATTCTTGTAAAGATGCGGCCGAAAAGGAAAATTGTATGAGTTATGTGAACTGAAATCACGTGCTATAAAATACGTGATTTAAAATCTTTGATTTGATTACGACATTTCAATAATCATTTCTCCTCGGACACGGTCGTAGAAGAACAGGTCTGGACACTCGCCTATCTACCAATGTGTTTTGCTTGACCCCCTTGTTGTTTGGCTGTAGTTCGTCAAGTTACCAAGAATGTCGTACTTTTTGGCGCTTCAGTTAGGGCGGTCGGACTCAAACTTCGCCCACTTTTTTCCATTGTTAAATTTATAAAGTAAATGAAGATTTCTGGAGCCTTTTCTTAAAATTGTGAGCGAAGAAAGTATTTCATAAATTGGTAAAAAATACGTTTTGATAAATTGTAAATCTTAGCGGAAAGGAAGTGGGCGGAGTTTAGCCTGACCGCCGTAACATCAGCGCCAATAAAACACAATATTCTCGGTAACTTGGTGAACTACAGCCAAACAACAAGGGGGTCAAATATCCACGCGAGTGTCCAGACCTGTTCTTCTACGGCCGTGTCATAGGATTAATATCGAGCGAATGGCAATTGGCAGGCCTGAAGTTTGATTCCTGGCACCGGACATATTGATTTCGGTTTTCTACTGTTTCCTATAATCGCTTCAGGAAAATGCTACAATGATTTCTGAAATAGGGCCCCAATTGTTTCCTCTTTCGTTATTGTGGCAAGTTGTATCGCCGTCTCTAACGACCTTGCTTTTGTAAGAGTATTGTATTCACTCAAATTATTGCTGTTTCAAGGTGATTTGTTTTACAGTAATTCCTCTAAGAGAATTTCTCTCTGTTAAAGTTTATAAACAATTATGATAATTGAAATATGTTTTTCTATGGCACTTTTAATGGTATTGTTCTTTGCAAGTAGAAACTAAGAAAGGACAGTCTTATTATTTTGATCTATGTATGTAATAATAAAATAGAAGAACGAAAGTTCATTTTGAGTTGAATAAAAAGGAAGTTGTAAGTATATATTTTCTTTATTACGTTAATATTATCAAAGATCTCAAAAGGTTATGGGCCCAGACACACCACAACTGCGCATTATATAATTTTTTTCTTTAAAATTATAATTTTTAGAAGATTTTTTTGAGCACTCAGGAAAATGGATCTTAAAGTAAACATAGGAAACCTTGAAGGAAAAAGCAACTGGGCAACTTGGAAATTCAAGGCACTCATCTTGTTAAGGAGTATTCCTGGAGGAGTTGAAGTTGCATCAGGTGAGTTGATAGAACCTACAAACTCAGGTGCTACATTATCAGCAGATGAAATAAAAACTTATAATGATAAGTTAGATCACTATAAAAATGCAGATACAAAAGCGTTGTTAGTTTTAACTACCAACATGAATGAGGAAACACTTACTAAAGTAATGAGATTTACTTCAGCTAGAGACGTTTGGTTAGAATTACACAGATTGTATGAAGGCATAACAGATGATAAAGTGTTTGACTTATGCATGCAGTTTTTCACGTATAAGTATGATCATAAAGATGATATAGCTAGCCATCTATCAAAATTGAAAAATATCTGGAATAATTTAAAGTTGGAGATGAGTAAAGGAAATGAGTCATTTTCTCTTCCTGATATCTTATTGATATGTAAAATCTTGGAAACTCTACCATAAGAATATTTTTCTTTCAAATCTAGTTGGCAGCTAATACCAAAGTCTGAACGTTCTATTGACAATTTAACAGGTCAATTATGTTCACATGAAAGAGACTTAAATAAAGATTTGTGTCGTGGTTCTATTAACATAGATGAACAAAAAGTTTTAACTGTATTGGAACATAAAAATAGTCTGTATAAGACTTCATTAAATATTATTTGTCGTTATCGTAAGAAGAAAGGTCACATAGTCAAAAATGGCATAAAATGGAGAAAAGATGGACGACCACCTAGAAGTAAACTTAATGAGAATAACATATCATTATTTGCCACAAACAATGACATATTTTCTGCTGAATGTGACACTATGAACTGGTATATTGATAATGGTGCAACAAACCATATTTGTAACAACAAGAATTTATTTAAAAATTTTAAGTCATTTGATGGACTTTACAATATCACAACAGCAAATGGAGACAGTGTTCCTGCAATTGGATATGGCAATATTGACATCAATATGTATAGCAGTAATAAACATAATATTGTCACTTTATCAAATGTGTGGTATGTTCCAAAGGTTAAAAAGAATTTATTTTCTGTCTTATCTGCACAAGACAAAAATACAAACAGTTAATTTATTTCTACTCCAGAGAAATGTTACTTAAACATAAATAACAAAACCATTTTATTTGGCCAGAGACAACGAAATGGAGGATTGTATAAGTTAAGTATTTCACAAGAAATCAATACAGTCGCTGTCCCTAATACTACTTTACAGCTATATCATGAAAGATTTGCACATCAAAATAAAAGACGTGTGAAGACTGTTATTGAAAGAGAATTTGGAATTGAAATTCCTCTAACAACTGAATTCTGTGAAGGCTGTTCATATGGAAAAGCACACAGATTAAAATTTGGAACAAGAAAACGAGCCACCGTTCCAGGAGAAGTCATTCATACTGATATTTGTGGTCCTTTTCAGAGGTCATTTTCTGGATATCGTTACTATGTATTATTTAAAGACGACTTCACTCGTTTTAGATTTATATATTTTATTAGAGAAAAGTCTGAAGTTCATCAAAAATTCTTACAGGTACTAAAAGAATGTAGTAGAGCAGGTTACCACATTCAGGCTCTCATGTGAGACAATGGAGGTGAGTTTAATTACAAGTTAATGAAAGACACATTAGACAAGTATGGTATTCAACAACTGTTGACCATGCCATACTGCAGTGAAATGAATGGGTTCATTGAAAGAGAAAATAGAACATTTGTTGAAACTGCAAGATCAATGATGCATTCCCATGGAAACATTCCTCAGTCCTTGTGGGCTGAACTAACCAACACTGCTGTATACATTCTCAATAGATCAGCTAACTCAGGTACTGAAGACAAAACACCATTTGAGATGTGGTTCAACAAAAAACCTAGCATAAAACAGTTAAGAATAATTGGAAGCGAGTGTTTAGTTCATATTCCTAAACAAAAGAGAAGTAAAATGGATAAGAAATCTCTCAAAGGTATTTTGGTTGAATATGATTTTGTTGGTTACAGAATTTGGAATCCAGAAACATCAACATTAATTCGATCTCGTGATGTTGTTTTTAGAGAAACTCCTTTAATTCCAAGTACCGAGATTTCTATAAAAGGATCAGAAAATAAAAAATTAAAAAAACTATAACTTCATTACCGAATTTTGAAATAAAAGAAGATTCAGACAAATTAAGCAAGAACATAGAAGATATTGGACCTGATTCAGAAGATATCCAACAGAATTAAGAACCTCAAAACAAAATGATTTTACGAAACAGGGAGAGCATTTACCCTCCTAAACGTTAAAGTGAATATTTGTATGATGTTATGACAAATGAACTAGAAACCCCAGAAACATTCAAAGAAGCCATAGATTGTACAGATTCGAATGAATGGGAAAAGGCAATGAAGAATGACATAAGAGCACTTGAAGAAAATGAAACTTGGTCTCTTACAGAGTTACCAAAAGGTCAAAAGGCATTACCTTATAGATGGGTCTACAAAATCAAACAAAACCTTGTGGATCCATCGAAATATTTAAAGCTCGTTTGGTTATAAAAGGTTTCTCTCAAGAAAAAGGAATAAATTACGATGAAACATTCAGTCCGGTTGCAAAATTGAGCACAATAAGAACAATTTTGAGTGTTGCAGCTTGCAAGAAGATGCACTTTGGCTAGTTTGACATCCCCACAGCCTTCTTATATGGAAAATTAGATGATAAAGATGAAATTTATATGAAACAACCTGATGGCTTCAGTGATGGAAGCAACAAAGTTTGTAAACTTAAAAGAAGTCTGTATGCCCTCAAACAAGCTCCTCGATGTTGGTACAAATGTTTTGTTGATTTCTTAGTAAAACCAGGTTTTGAACTAAGCAAAGCAGATCCATGTATATTCCATAAAAACTGAAGGAAATGACAAAATTATAATTGTTTTGTATGTTGATGATGGTCTCGTCACATCAACGAATAAGACATTCCTAGATAAATTCTTTGAAGAATTGACATTAAAATTTAAGGTTACTGTCAAAAATAGTGGTTACTTTCTTGGTCTGGAAATTCATCAAGAAGAAGATGGTACGATTAGAATAGATCAGAAGAATTACGCTAGAAGAATTCTTGAGAAGTTTGGAATGAGCAATTGTAAAGCATCACCTACACCAGTTGTCGTAAGTCCACCTGAGGAAGAATCACAGTCGAGAA
>PNEQ01064705.1:0-44489 GCA_003012365.1 Medauroidea extradentata | reverse complement strand
CAACAATGCAAGAAACCACGAAACTACACCAGAGTCGGAAATGTTCGCGTTCCTCCACGTTATTCAAGGCATAAAACTTCGTCTTCTGAAGATGACCTATGTGAAGTGCCAGTGAATTATGAAGATGACACACCATGCAGTTTTTGTGGTCTGCGGTACAATTCTGTGGAATCGATCACGAAAGGGGACTGGATTGCTTGTCAACAATGTTCTCACTGGTATCATGAAGTTTGTGTTGGAGCAGTTGGGAAGAAAATGTTTGTTTGTGGGAAATGTATTCAGGATAAATACAATTGCAGTTTTAAGTATAATAACAATGGGATAGACGATATAATTATTAAGCGACAGCGACTTATTGTAGCAACAGTGTGCTTGTTTTTACTAACAAATTACTCTAAAACTAACTGAAATAGTGTTATATACCTATTTGACTCAAACTCTCAAAATAATATGAATTATTTAACTGACTCAAATAGCCCCTTAGTGAACCCAAATAGCCCCACACATACAGCTATTCAAGTATTTTACAATGTTGATGTATTTTGGCCATACATTATGTATTTTTAATCTTATCGGTTTCTAAATCCAGGATTATGTAAGTAAATAACTGTAAATATGATTTTTATTTTTAAAAAATTTTTTTCGTCAAAGGATATGAACTTTTTTATCGTTTCTCTGTTAAGGTACTCAAATAGCCCCACTCTACCCTACATAAATACAGTACAAAAGAATATTGGAAGGAAGGATAGACAGATAAGCGAGACAGGAGCTAAGGGTCAGGATCGCTCTGCTTTCCTAATAAGCAGCTTAAGGGGATTGATCCCTGTCAGATCAGTTTTACGGTTTTTCTTATAAATCAATTGAATATACACATTGTTTTACTTCTTTCACGCTGACAAGGCATAGTTTATTGTTTCATTAACTTTTTGGAATACATATGGCATAGTTTCTGTTAATATTGCGGCCTCTGTAGTCGCTACCGTAAAAAAAGTAATTTTTCCTTTTCAGCTGTTTCCCGTTGCAAAATAATGAATATATTATGGTTTCAGCAATTACAGAAAATCGATTAAGTTTGTATCTATGCCTTGTCGTGACAAAAATTTTGATACATCTACTAGAACAGAAGTTATCGAGAAGAAACAGATAAATCCAATGTGGTAGGGATCAATTGCTCACCAATATGCCGGACGCCGTGGTAGTAATAGGAGAAGTTCACGTGGCTAGGTCCCCGTTGGTCTCGAACCAGGACCTCTTGGTCCCGTCGCCGCTTGAGAGAGAGCCCTGACAGCAAAATAAGCTTGATTCAAGCTAGAATCAAGCTTGCCATGACAAGTCTGCAAGCTTGCAGCAAGCTTGTCATAAGCTACCTGGTCTCCACACGACAAGCCTGTTGCAAGCTTGCCTCGTACAAGGCAGGATACAACTGTGAAAAATAGGCTTGACTCAAGCTTGAATCAAACTTACAGAATAGGGCTTGTAATGGCAAGCCTAAATCAAGTCAGTTGCAGGCTTGCCGTAAGCTTACATGCTATATGGAAGACTCCCCGTGCCTCTCGTCGGTAGCCTTCCTCCACTCTTCGCGCCCCACATCTTGTCACCTTTTTCCAGCCTTTTGATTGGCCCCTTATGACGTTACGGGAGGAGCCATCCCTGCTGCATTTGCGATTTCCCCATGCCAAAACAGTCCCAGTTATTTCCCCGATGTAATATCATTTCAAGCAGCTCGGTGCTGCATTGCTCCGCCAGTCGTAGTATAGCTTTGTATTTACAAAATTCCCCTGGCCGCATTCTTCTGTCACCGAGGCGCTATCGAGTTAGGAAATCATAACGTCATGTAATAACGCACGCGATTAACGGTTACGTCAAAATTTTACATATAATATTAAAAATTATGTTATGAAGATAATACAGTTCTACCACTGAGTGAAAATTCAATTCGTATTCAATTTCGTGTTCCGATGACGGATTCTCTATACCTAGATGTTTTTGCTGCTGACTAGCCCACGGGCGAGCAAATTTTTTTCACAGCTGTAAAATGCCAGTTCAAAAACTTAATTAAATGTTTTTTTTTCCTGTGGAACAGTTAATTAGCCTATTCAATGAACGAATTAAAGTGTAATGACGTTAAGCAGATAAACACTAGAAACCAAACTGTGTTGTGGAATGGACAAGGGCGCAGACAGAATTTTTTTTCCTAGGGGTATAAAGGGGCATATATTTGTTGCAATATACTATACATATAACCGTGGTATATACATAGTATATACATACACCGACACAGACTAATCATCAATGTTGTTTGCTAGGAATTAGAGCAGATATTTTTAATTGCTACTTACAGATATATATTTTTATTGAATTTCGGGTTCAAGGGGAGGGATATCCCGATAACACCCTCTTTTTGTGCCTACGCCCCTGAATAGCAAACTTTGCCAACCTAATTGTCAGAAATATTGCCTTGTATATGTAGACTTAGAATCTGTCTGGATGCCTGCGCCGGGAATTTTTTCCCCTGCATTTTGTTATGCCCTGAATACAAGACTACCGTAACGAAAAATCTCCCACTCCTTCCTTCCCTCTCTCTCTCTCTCTCTTTTTTTTTTTTTTTTTTTAATATTTCAGAATTTTGTGTTTTACGTAGAACATCCGTCGCTATCCTGAATTAACTGTTTTTTTTCTGTTACTTTAATTTGTAATACGGTTTGACCTAAGAATTTGATCGACACATTAATAGAATAAGGTTATTAACTCGACGTATAGGATTGTCGTAAGTGAATTTCAAGAAATTATTTTACGAAGCCGACATAACAAAGTTAATATTTGCATTCTCCAAATATTATATTTGCTCAGTAAAAACGGCCTGTCTCTGTCCTAGCCAAATACATGAAAATTATTATTATAACGAAAATTAAAATTATCCACGTTGGCTACGGGTTGCGTAAGCTGTTTATGTAACATTTTTGAAGCACAAGTAATTTGTTTACTTTTAGCCAATTTGTATATTTTCACCAGTAACACTAACATTGCATTGTAAGTAATAAACACAATGTTTAAATTTTATCGAACTACAAATTTAATGCCCGAAGACATATAAATAATAATAAATATTATTATTATCATTAACATTTATTATTCATAACACGAAGCCCCCAAAAGTGCTCAGTTTAACTTGGATAAAATATTTACATTAAAAACTCCGCCTAAGTCCCGGAGGGAATCATGTTGGCTATAAATACGACATGCGGGTATTTCTTGTATAGTGCAGGATTTTCGCAGTATGAAACCTTCCCAGCAAGTATGTGACTTTGTAAATGGGTGCAAAATGAGTTGTGATGAAAAATAAGAGAAAGAGAGAGAGAGAGAGAGAGAGAGAAGCGGTGTTTCCACTTCTTAAAAACAAAACGATTAGTTTGTGAGCAACGAGATGTGTAAAATCACACGCAGTTGTTAGAGCTATTGAATGAAGTGACAATATAAGCGATGTGTGAGGAATGTGGGAAACAGACGGAGAGGAGGTGGCGGAAGAACAAGGAACTATCAAAGCACGTCTTTCAGAAGTGTTAGCGGGATCTTCTAGAGAATAATACGATGGGCATACACAACAGCACATGGATGAGAAAACAGGGGTATCCCTGCTTCATCAATCTAACTTACGTCATGTTGGCAGAACATTCACATAAAATTAACACTCTACAGGCGGTTCGGGATGAAGTGAGCACTGAAAACTGTTAAAAGTTCTATTTCCAGCCAATTCGTATCTTTCCGCGCGCAACGACAAACGACGTGACGTGTATAACCTCTCTGGACACGTCACTTATGTTTGTGCGTGTAAGATAAATTGTGCGGTCAGTATGAATCGATATAGTTAGTTAAAACCTTTATTAATTACATACAATACGATTATGTCGATTTCGGTTGATTTTGTCTCTGCATAGTTGTATTTAAATAGGAAATACATGGAACTATATTACTCAATTTCGCTACCAACCCTACCAACCCCACAAGCAGAAAGGCAACTACAGCTAATGGTGAATTATATGAAATAACGACTAGTGATATATTACAAAGGTTAGATTTTTAGTACTCACTTTATCTAGAATTATATATATATATATATATATATATATATATATATATATATATATATATATATATATATATATATATATATATATATATATATATATATATTTAAAGTTATTTACGTGTGTACAGGATGTCCAGAAATTCGAGACGAAAATGTAAGTGGCAAAATATTGTACGCCGATGTTTTACTTGCATAACGTGGCAACACTGTACGGAGAAAATCCCCTCTTGCGCTCAACGTGCAGGTATTATTTTATGTATGTTACGTCAAGTAAACGTAGATTCATGTTTGGACTTCTTGGGATTTTAACATGCACCCATAGTATGCAGGTCAGAAGTAAGATATCCGTGGAGCGCAAGACGGGACTAACTAGTGTTATGTTGCCACATTGTGCAAGTAAAGTTTCATCGTACAATATTTTGCCACTAACATTTGCATCTCCAATTTAGCCCATTATTCGCACGGTGTGCATATTTTGCGTTTGTTTCTGGACATCCTATACATGAACACACTGCTTATAAAAGTAGCCTAAGTCGGAAGAGCGGTTCTTTAAATTATCTACAAAATGAATTGAATGGGATTAATGTTACCATGAAAATCAACTTCAAAATAACATTTCTTTAAATATGAAATAAAATTTAAAAAAAAAAATGATACTAAGCATCTAATTTCTTAGCAGTGTCCAAACAATGAAAAAATTAATTTTTTAAAATCACTTAAAGAAGTGTTATTGTAATGTAATACTTTTTCAGGTATACAGTACTTCTTCTATATTAAATTTACAAAAATAATTATATTTTCGATTTACATTTTTATATAAGCTATCGTCTGACAAAATTGGTTAATTCTGTAATTGAATATAACGTTTATAGTGGCTATCGCAAAATGTTTTGGGTGCATCTCTGTATTTTGATCTCTTACGTATCTTGTTTCGTGTATGTACACCACAGTGCAAATTTTAAAATTTTGCTTAAAAAAAGTTCAATAACAGTTCTACAGTTTTCTTGGGAATGCGCAAAAAAAAAAATGGATGGCAGTGAAGGATATAAAGTGTTGAGAAACGTAGATCTTAAGAAACGCTGTCTTAAGTGAAAATATATAACGAGCATCTTAATTTATATAAATATTAACACTTCGTAATAATCGACATTTTTATGTAGGCTGTTTGGAAACTCTGTCTGTAAGTTCTAAACTCGTCCTCACCTGGCGCATGTACGGTATTGGAGCGTGTCACACATATTCTTTCTTTACGTTAAACATCGTAACTTATTCATGTTGCGGTTATCTACAAAAAGAAAACACACTATAACTACGCTTATATAATTTAAAAAATCCAGCGCTCTTGTTAGAAACATGATTTTCGGGGGTCTCAAAATTGCTAAAAACGGCTTTTTTTTTTAAACTGCAATAACTCCGAAAATATCACCTCAATTCGTATTGTGCAAAACAAGAACCATGCGTTGGCCTTTACTTCATACTATCCAAAAATAAAATTTTAGGGTCACCGCTTATAGTCTCGTAGGAAATAGACTGAAACGAAAACCTTGCACACTAATTTGGCGCATTGTGAATAGAGTCGATGTGCTTCCCATCGAGTGTGATACTATGGCTCTTATCACTGCACTTTTCCCACGTGTCAGACGCGGAAATTCGAAACAAATCCGCACTCGTCTTAAGGCCACGGGTCCCTATTTATGCTTTTTTAGTACATTTTATTTTCTAAATATTGAAAGGGAGCAGATATCACAAAACAGTTACATAGACACGTTATAAATTGTTTATACTATGTAGCATAATTTTTCAAACCATAAATTTTTATAATTTTGGCTAATTATTGACTTTAAGAACATTCAATTAAGTCAATAATTAGCCAAAGTTATATAAACCTATGTTTTGGTGATATTAGGCTACATAGTATAAACTATTTCCAACATTTCTATGTAGGGTTTTTGCGATATTTGCTGTATTTCAGGATTTAAAAGATTAAACTCGCAAAAACAGCATAAGTACTAATCCGTGGCCTCAAGGTCATAATCTTTCATTCATTTTAAACAATTGCAAATTACTCAAATATTTTCAACCAAATGCTTTGAAAAAAAAAAAATTCAGACTGTGTACAGTCATACTGTACACAATTTTGCCAGAGCATTTTTTAAAAATAATATACCGTGTGCTAGCAATTAGTTTGCTTCATTTTGGCTTATTTTGGCAACAAATTATGAGATATGTCAGGGGCAAAAATCTAAAAATCCGTTTGGTGTATTGCGACAGAAAAATTCAGATACAAACGCTGATATATAGCCTAAGTTTTAAAACTGTAAGGATGAATGTTTGATATATGTATTAATTTGCGTTAAAAATATTTTTTTCGGAACCACTGCAAAACTGAAGAGCGAGTGGTTAAGGGCGTGGTTCACCTCAGTTTTCAACGTCTTTTTTTATTTTTATATTTGTACCAGATATTTATTTTTATTATTTTAGACATAAATTGTGATTAAATCTTCCTCTTAGGAAATGTTTGTATCTCTCATAGTTTTTGCGTAATGAGTAGGGCTAGGAAAAATTCGCGAGTTCAATAACCTGCATGCTAGAATCCAATGTCCTGTACATACTCAAGCCCCGTCTATTAGTTCATTGTCTGTTGTATGAATGAGTAGCAGGTAATGGACAATTGGTAGGACTTCGGTATACACAGGATAATGGATTCTAACATGTTGGTTGTTGAACTCGCGAAATATTCTTAGCCCTAGTAATGAGTCGTAAACATCAAAATTTGGACTTTACGGTTTTTAGTACGCCACTAAAACCAACTGACATACCAAACTGAAAAAAAATTCTCACTATATAACAATGTTGTAGGCTATGATTTGACGTACATAAAAACAAAGAAATATATATTTTTTGTATTTCTAAAAAGAAATGTTGATATTATTTAAATTTTCATTTCAAAATTCAGCATTTTTTATTGAATAAAAAATTATTTTCTTTTTGTTTTTGTATATGTCAAATCATAGCCTACAACATTGTTATATAGTGAGAATTTTATGCACTGACACTGTGAATTTTGTCGGTTTAGTATGTCAGTTGGTTTTGGTGGCGTACTTGAAACCGTAAAGTGCAAATTTTGACGTTTACGACTCATTACGCAAAAACTATGAGATACAAAAGTTTCTTAAGAGGAAAATTTCATCACAATTTATGTCTAAAATAAGAAAAAAATAATATATGGTACAAATATAAAAATAAATAAAGACGTTGAAAACTGAGATGAACCGCGCCCTTATGCTCAGTTGTTCTACACACTTGTGTGCTGGGAATCATGTTTACTTGTGTGACATTTTGTAGCGTTCAAAGCGTGAAGGACAATAATTTGGCACGGCCATATGTTTAGAAAAGGTTGCATAGTACGTAAGGCGCACGACACGACTGCTTCGTGCGCCTTGTACTTATTGTCGCACAACGGTGTTCTGCATTCGTTCTAGGCCACTACTTTCAATGCAGTTAAAATGCATAGAAATACTTTCCCGGATGTCTATATGGCTTTTATTCGTCCAAAGGAACTACGTCTGAAATGTTGGTCGTTGTCATTGAGTTTCCGAACTTCCGGTATAAGTTAAGCAGGGCCTACAGTACTAGTAGTACTTCTAGAATAAATGTTAGTAAATACCACAGTGGCTTATACCAGTTTTGTAACTTTATTCTAGGCACAAATTATCTAATGCCCATAGAAAACTTGCACATCACAGTGACAGTGTGAAAGGACTGAAAAGCAACAACATTACCGCAATAATCATAGAACAGACGGTGCAATGAAATGACAATTAATTTACAAAATGAACAGTAACTTATTGGACTCACAGTCAATGTTCAAAGACTCTGCTCATTGTTGACCACACAAGGTGTACAGCCCTGGAACAAGATGTGCGAATGTTTCCACAGGCGGGATTTGGGGGTGTCACTTGCCATCCCGATGTTTATGATAATAAACCAACATAATTTTACTCTCCCTTTTAGCTGTAATACCTTTCACAATAACTTGGCTGAAAACCGCTTAATTTTTGCACCTTGAAATTCAAATTTTCCTGGGGGGGGGGGGCATTCTTGATATCCCCCCTCCCCCCGGGACGCTTTACTAACTGGATTAGTGTTATTTTATTTGCCACCACAACCAAAATGCTGAAGTTCCGCCCATGAATGTTTCCGGTGTGTCATTGATGGTGTTAACTATAGACGTTAGACCTCTTTGAAGTGTTCTCCATGGACACCATTAGTGTGACTTCACACGATGATGCTGGTTCCAAACATATAGGGCCGTATTCAGAAACAGTTTTAGTCATGGTTTAAATAATAGTCACAGTTTAAATCGCCATATTTAGTCACTACACTCGATTTTCCGTATTCAGAAAGCACAATTAGAGGTGACTATTTAAGTATGGGTTTAACTAGTCATGGTTTAAGTTAGTCAAGGCAGGCGGGTAGTTTAAGGTGTAATTAACCTGAATATTTACCAGGCTTGGAACAAATATGGCGGCATATTGCCGTTTAATTTATCACGACGTATATTTTCAGCATGAAAATTCGAAAAACGTAAAATAAAACAGCAGAGAATGGCGTTTATTTAAATTATACCTTAACAGTTAATTATATTTACGATCAATGCTAGGAAACTTTCGAATGAATATAAGTTATCTTGCCTTTTAAGATTAATTTTAACATGTCATGTGTGTATTTTACGATGTTAACACATGTCTAAAACAATTTAAATGCATAGTTAGTTTGTCTTTTCTGTCACGAATTCATCACCGATACTGCATACTGTATTTTGACGCAAATGTTACTACATGTACTAATATTAGCAATTCACACACAACATAACCAAAAATACAATAGCTGTACGACGCTTGACTAAATCGTCATGGCAACGGGCAGTTTTGCGATGTTGCCAAACTTTTACATGTCTTAAACGGTGACTAGTTAGTCACTACTAATCATTGTCTAAAGTTTCAAAAAATGTCCTTCTGAATACGACATATTAGTAGTTCTTAGTCAGGGGTTTAGTCGTGGTCTAGTTAATCTATATTAGACCAGGTTTAGACCTGGTTTAACGAAATGTTTCTGAATACGGCCCATATAGTCTCGGCACATGTTAAACAATGATCTAATTTCACATCCCTAAAAAAATTGGGTAGCTTATATGGTTTTTAGAAATAAGTAAAATCGCAGAAGTTATGAACTTAACCTAACAGATAAAATTGCAGTATACTCAGAGTTATTTATGTGTAAGTTGTGACGAGGTTACTGAACCTAAAGGTAAACTTGCGTGTTTGTTCTCGTTTGAATAGTACAATTTATGTACAATTCAAAGATGGGCAATTACAAAAATAATGAATTAGGTTAACATTCGTTGGGAGCCAGTGCTCTCGTGTGACGTCACAACTAATGATGTCCATTTCAGTGGCGGCTCTAGGGTTGTTGGCAGGTAGAAGTTTCAGACAACTGTACAGTGTTGTGCGCTAGTTGACGCTACAGCCACTGACACACTGGTATATAGGTGCCGCTTATTACTGACTGACAATAAGTAGTCAGTAGATATTTCATGGTCAATGGTATACGGTGGAGCGTTCACACGAGTGTACAGTTCTCAGCAACTTTGTGCCCTCCCTATGCCAACAACCCTCGAGTCGCCACTGCTCCATTTGTAAGTCCCTGTGGCGTGTATTAGCACTTCCGGTATAAAACAATATACCTTTTTCAGCGTACGTCAAATTTATTCCTATTTATGCTTCTCAGAATATGTTAAAGGCGATGGCTACACCTCCAGCTCGTTAATGTCGATTTTATGAGCCATTCCGGTCAGTCACTAAATGCTAAGAGTACAAATTTCATAAAATATTTTTTTTGTTTATGTATTTGTTTGTGTAATAAGCTGATTAAGTCAAAATTTAGATGTTAATATGTAGCCACTTTAAGAAGAAATACTTACGGCGATGAAAATTTGCAGGTAAAATATCTTCATCAACTAATAGAAGACATGTCTCTTATTTCAACACGAGAAGTCCTATTGCCTCTTTATACGTGTTAAACTACATTTAAAATGTGCCAAACTATCAGTGTGTTTAATTTTATTAATTTTCGTTTACTAATGCCAATTATCTATTTAAACTGGAAAGCAGTGTAGTATCAGTTCGATAAGTTCTTAAGTTATTTTTATAATGGCTACACAAACGTCAAAATATTGAATTTGACAGCTTATTATAAAATAAAATATTCCACTAAAATAAGTTTTGCTTTGAAGAAATTGTACCCCCATTTGGTGTTGACTTATTGCCAAGAATTCCACAAAAATGTAAAACAATTAGTAAGAAGGTAACCAGCGCCCGTAAGACACGTGGGTGGCGTAGTTCTAATTCGTTGTCAGTTTGTTTGTTGTTGTATCTGCCAGAGCAACGTAAGTGTTAAGAGCCCTATAAAGTAGGTGCTAGATGCCGCGTCTGAGGTACGTGAGCAAGCGGGGCGATAAGAGCTAGACTGACTGGTGTGTCAACATCCGCGTCGCCTTTATGTGCGGGACGCGAAGATATCTTGAAGTTGGCATTTTCCTATGAGACTTCTGATGAATTTTATTGTGTTTCCAGTTTTTGAGCCGTAACATTTATTCAAATTGTATTATCAAAATTTCCTGTTCAGTAAAGCATAGGATATATTCTTGGTAAACTGATTGACGTAAAGTACAATGGAATCTTTCGTTAATTTTTTACGCAGAATCATTGCAAGATAATTTTTGAAACTTAACCAATTATTTTCTTGCAATGATTCTGCACGACAAATTAATGAAATATTCCATTACTGTTAATGACAAGCAATTTACCAAGAATGTATCCTATGCTTTGTCGGAAAGAAAATTTTAATAATACAATTTGAATAAATGTAATGGCTAACTGAAAATACTATAACATTGTCTAACACTCCCCCGTTAGTAAGCGGCGACCCTATTTTTTAATCAACCGAAAGTGCTTAGTAAAGTCAAACGCATGCTCACCTATTTTTGTTTTACGATTCCGGTTGGTAATTCTTACGTGATAGCAGTTTGAAAAAGCCGCTTTTAGTCTTTTTGAGGTGACTCGAAACCATGATTGTAAGCATGATGCCTAAAAAACAAAAGTAGAGAAGCATAGTTTTAAATGTGTTTTCTCTACGTAGATAAAGATATCGGCCGCACATTTAGTAGTATCGCTTTAAAAAACTTTCTCATAACACCCTGCAACATGCGCCAACTCTAGGACTCTTTCACGGTCGTAGAAGAACAGGTCTGGACACTCGCCTATCTAACAATGTATTTTGCTTGACCCCCTTGTTGTTTGGCTGTAGTTCGTTAAGTTACCGAGAATGTCGTACTTTTTGGCGCTGATTTCCGGGCGGTCGGACTAGATCTCCGTCCACTTTTTTCCATTGTTTAATTTATAAAGTAAATTAAGATTGTTGGAGCTTTTTCTTAAATTTGTGAGCGAAGAAAGCATTTCATAAATTGATAAAAAACACGTTTTGATAAATTGTTTACCTTAGCGGAAAGGAAGTGGGCGGAGTTTAGTCCGACCGCCGTAACATCAGCGCCAATAAAACACAATATTCTCGGTAACTTGGTGAACTACAGCCAAACAACAAGGGGGTCAAATATCCAGGCGAGTCTATTTTTATTTGTACCAGATATTATTTTTCTTATTTAAGACACAAAATATGACTAAAGTTGCCTCTTATGGAATTTTTTTACCTCTCTTAGTTTTCGCGTAATGCCTTCTTTAAGTCAAAATTTGCGTGTCTCCGTTTTAAGGACTGCACTAAAACCAACTGACATAGCAAACTAAAATATTTACAGTGGATAAAGACGTTGCAGGCTATAATTTCACGTACATAAAAAAAATAAAACCTTTTTGTATTTAAATAAAAATGCTGAATTCAAAATAAATATTTGAAAAATTCAATAATTTTTTAAAATACAAAAAAATAATTTATTTTGTGGTTAAATATAGCTCAATTTGTAGCATATAGCATCGTTATTTATTGTGAATTTTTTCAGTTTGGTTAGTGGGTAGGTTTTGGTGTCGTCCTTAAAACGGAAACATGCCAATTTTGGTATTTACGAGTCAGTATGCAAAAACTATGCGAACTAAACCATTTTTATAAGAGCAAAATTTAGTCACATTTTGTGTCTATTAGGGAAAAAAATAAATAACTGGTACAAATATAAAAATTAAAACACGGTGATGAAAATTGCGGTACACCGCGCCCTTTCTCACTGTTTGTTAACTTTTCGTTTGACGCATCGACTAGGGTGCGTGCTTACCACCAAGGCGATTCGCGTTCGATTCCCAACAGGGTAGACACAGGTTTTTTTACGTGAGACTATCGTACAGAGCGTTGCCTTTGGTCGGGGAGTTTTCTCGGGTACTTCCCTCCCCCCTTTCCCACTCCGATGCTAAGCTTCATACTCACCTTGTATCTCCTCTCACCAGCACTGAAACCCCCCTTGCAGTGCAAAATTTTCAATCTACAAATCGTAACATGATTTCAAAGAAAATTACTACTACTGTCGTATTACTCAACATTACGTACACAGATGCCTTCGGATTAAGTCAGCAATGTTTATATCAGCATTCCTTGATTACTTTGAAACGGCAAGACTCTATTAATAATTTTAAAGTAATACTTGACTATTTCCGTCATGCTTATTGGTCAGATATGTATTTACGAGTCAATCGCAAGGTAATGTGTATTTCATCAGATAGCTTTAAATGCATAAAAAAAGAAGTGTTTTTTGACAGAACAAAAAACAACCAGTAGTTCCACATCACTTGGGTTGCTCCGCCTTAAGAGGTCTATGCACAGGATGTAATTTTCCACGATTGAGGTACAGAAAAAATGAGCCGGTCAACATCGCCCATGGCGCCATGCCTTACTTACACAAACACACGGCCATTATGCGGGCGCCTCTTCTGCCGAAATTATTAATTTTTGTATCGTAAATGAAGAGTTAAGGTAACAATTGACAATATCTCTTTATGTTTGCTTTTTTCTTAACTGAATTGACACCGGTTTTCATAATAAAAGCGATGGAAAACTATGTGAAATGAAGTATTATTTTAGTTGTGGCATAATTATCGTTTATTAATTCAGATTTAACTTGCGTAATGGAAGGTAAGGTAATTAGGTAAGGCCCGATTGTCAAATTTCTTGAATCTTGAACCGCGAATAAAAATCCAGCATAATGAGTAAAGCGGGCACATAAACGCTAACCACTAAACTCTTCACTACTGCGTGCGTTGAATGTCGTGCCAGATAACATGTAGTGAGTTCAGCGTGTGTTTGTTCCAGATGCAGGCGTATCTACCGCTGGTGCACTACAACTGTTCGTCTCAGCTGCGATTGTTCCTGTGCTCTGTGTTCGCGCCACTCTGCACGGAGCAGCTGGCCGCGCCCGTGCCGCCATGCAGGTCGCTCTGTGACCAGGTACGTTACTGTCTTCTCCCCGGTTAAGTTCATTCTACTAGGTTAGAAAGGTTAATTATAGCTACTAATTGCTTTGTGTAAAAAGTGACAGGAAACTACAAATTATCTGAAAAGAAAAAAAAGTAACTAGAATTTCAAAAGTGCTCATTTTATCTCGAACTACTTATACCGACCACAGCGCTACTAGTGGCAGAAGTTGTCTCTTGCCAAACTTTTCTATACGAAATTAAAACTCTCCCTAACCTGTAGTAAGGTTAATTCTATTAGTAGTAGATGTAACCTTACCTGTAGTGTCATTAGTTTGGCAAAGCATAATTTCCTCCGCTAGTTGCGTTGATATTGGCAAGAGGCAAAACCAATTATTGGCATTCCCATTTTGAAAAATAAATGATCAATGATTATGAAGATGGCTGTAATTTTTTTTACGAATTCTATCAGTAAAATATTAAATCAGTTTTTTTTCTCTATACGCACCCTTATAACTAGCGACAGAAATCTCTCATTGTAGAACTCACCCGTAAGAAATTCGATTATCTAGCTAGTATGTAGTAGAATTAACCTTATCTCTGACGACTAATTTCGGCTGTGCCAGTAACCTACTATTGGTGATGCGTTTGAAAGATTCTTTCAGTCAGAGTGAATGGTTTTAAACAAGGCAACAAAGTATTATATAGGAGCAAATTAACGAAAGCACCTGGTTTTATTGACTGAACAAAAGTTGTCGTTTGTTTGGCAAAGTACTGACGCTTGACAATAAAATATTTGGTTGAAGGAAATGTAACTACTTGCTTGGAAGTACACACTGTACATTCTGTTGCACTAACCAAACCTTTTTGGTTGTGTACGCCATAGTTTGTAGTCACACATCTGGAGAGTTATTTTGCATTTTCTGTGACAATTACCATATAGCTACATGCATACCCAAGCCGTGTCAATTCGTTCATTGTCTGCGTCCCAATGTGTAGCAGCTAACAGATATTATTGAATCTGAAGTATACACCGGAGAGTTAACGTGTAGGCCATTGACTAGCGATTTTTTCTTTCCCTACTAACAAGAAAAAATACCTAAGATTAGCTGTAGTCAGAAAATACATATTAAATATAACTATATAATGAGTACTATGAAAAATTACGCCTCATAAAACAATACACGAATAAATGATATAGAATGAAAAACCAAACTAAGTAACAATGGGGGAAAAAAAATAAAAAATCAGGGCAAAGAAAATTAGTGGACCATATACCAAAGAACACTCAATACTGAATGACGAGGACTTTACTTACGTCGAAACTACTAAGACAGCACAGAAGAACTTAGACGAGTCGAGTCCGGCCTAAGGTTTCTACAACTTAACATGTATGTACGTACATTTTGCAAAATGCTTTTCGAATTACTTGGGACACGAACAAGACCTTTACTATCCGAATGATTTCTATCTGCAGTGGACTCGTAACGGGGAACGCCATGACAGGCTGATCTAAAGCTGCATGGAGAAAGGATAACTAAAGTTACGTGGTCTCTCAGATAATTATTTTTAGATTGTAAGACAAGCATTTTTGCCTAGAAAAATTACAGTTAGCTGTGATTAGGCGTTTTAAAAGCTATGAGTCGACCATTCTTGGCAACAAGTACAAGATCGAACTTTCGCGACCAGGTTCAGCCGTTGGTAGAGCCACGATTGTGAGGCGAAACGTTATTTTCGCCACTTGGTTTCAGTGCCTTATGTTCATATCTGCAGCTCTGCTTCATGGTCAGTGATTGAATGTTTTTAACTCTGAATTGTCTTGGAGTTATACTGGGGGCCGCGGTGGCCGAGGGGTCAGACCTCTCGTTTCCCACCAAGGCGATCCGGGTTCGATTCCCAGCGGGCTCGATCTCCGGATTGTCGAATGTGGGAATCGTGCCGGACGATGCCGCTGGTCGGCGGGTTTTCTCTGGGACCTCCCGTTTCCCCCGCCTGTTTATTCCGGCGCTGCTTCATACTCACATCATGTCACCCTCACCAGAGCTAAAGACCTCGATGTTCACTCACTCCGTTCACAGACGTATGATGTCACGATAATCTCATTCTGACTGGTGCAGTTTAAGGCCATGATCTCTCATTTATTTCAAACTATTGCAAATAATTCAAATATTTTATAACCAAATGCTTTGAAAAATTTGAGACTGTGTACAGTCATACGATACACAATTTTGCCAGAATGTTTTTTAAAATAATTTATCGTTTGCTAGCAAAAAATTATTTTGCTTAATTTCGGCTTATTTTGACAACAAAATATGTGCTATTTCAGGGGTACAAATCTAAAAATCCGTTTGGTGTATTGCAACAGAAAAATTCAGATACACGCGATGGTATATAAGTGTTAAAACTGCCAGAATGAATTTTTGATATATGTATTAATTTGCGTTAAAAAAATATTTTCGTGACCACTGCAAAACTAAAGAGCGAGGCCTTAATGGCGCGGCTACCGCAATTTTCATCACCATTTTTTTTTATTTTTTATTTGTACCACATATTTTTTTCTTATTTTAGACACAAATTTGACTAAATTTGGCTCTTATGAAATTTTTTTATCTCACAGTTTTCGCGTAATGGCTTGTTAGTCAATTTTGCATGTTTCCGTTTTAACGACTACACTAAAACCAACTGATATACCGAACTAAAAAAAAATCACAGTGGATAAAGACATTGCAGGCTACAATGTCATGCTCATAAAAATAAAGAATAAAAATTATTTGTATTTTTAAAAAATGCTGAAATTGAAAAAAAAAATTTAAAAATTCAATAATTTTTTAAAAATAAAATAAGTTTTATTCTTTATTTTTATGAGCATGACATTGTAGCCTGTAATGTCTTTTTCCACTGTGATGTTTTTTAGTTTGGTGTATCAGTTGGTTTTAGTGTAGTCGTTAAAACGGAAACATGCAAAATATGACACTAACAAGCCATTACGCAAAAACTATGTGAGATAAAAAAATTTCACAAGAGCCAAATTTAGTGACATTTTGTGTCTAAAATAAGAAAAAAATATCTGGTACAAATTAAAAAATGGTGATTGTGGTAGATCACGCCCTTAATGAGAAGTGTCTGCACAGACAAGATGTCAATAACCATGAAGCACAACTGCCGCTGTGCACTACGTAAGGCATTGAAACAAAATGGTAAAATACTAGATTCATATTCGAGAGGTTAGATTCACGGGTCTTGTCGTTAGTTCTGCTTTGTTTTCCCAAATTACTCCAGGCAAATGCTGGGATGGATCCTTACTACAGACGATGGCTGATTCCTTTACTGGCTTCTGTCCTTAATTTGTTGAAGGTGTGCTAATGTTTGAAAATGTTGATCTAAACTTCGGAGTTTCGCTGTTGCCCGCGCCAAACTCATACAAAATTATTGCTGACTCACCCCATGAAATATGTTAGTCATTATACGCAACATGCGTCACCTTGGTAGGTATTTTGTAGACTCTTTTATTGCCTGCGACTGTACATAATAAGAACCAGCTGTGATGGCTGTACTGTTTGTTTACGTTCATCTTCGTGTGATTACGACGCTGTTACAGGCGTTGATGTTCAACTTTGGTAGAATGACAGTAGACCTATCCAGCTTCTAACACACCATATGCGACTTCAACTCTGTAGTAAGCTTCGGCAAACTAGATACACGATGACTTAATAAATATACAAAAGTACAGTACTTACAGTGTTACCACATGGTGCTACCGAATTTTTACTAAATTGTCCTACTTTTGTTATTTTTGTGTCGTCTTTCTCCATACGACTTTATTCCGCCCAGGAATTATATAATTAATCTGTGAATCTGTGTTGTTAGTGTTATATTTTTGTTTGTATTCGTGTCGTGGGCAACAACTATATTCTTTTCCGGAATTGTCTGTATGCTACATGTTTGTTGATAGCAGCTAGTGCTGGCTTTTTTCACTTGCTGTTATTATGGGATTTTCCAGGGGTACAACAACTCAAATCCCCCCCCCCCTCCCCAAACGAGGGAGGGCACAATGGTCACCAACTTGTATAATATAATTTTGCTTTTATAAAATAACTCTAAATTGTACATTATAATATTACAATGAAGAACGTGTAGAATTATGTGTGTAGACAGGTAGATTGTTTAAGATATGCCCCTGCTTAAAGGATTCAGCGGGAAAAGGGTGGCAATATATCCTCGCCGCCTCCTGTTGTTGCGCGGTGCGCCCCTGGGTGTTTATGCAACAGGGCAGCATTCGCTCGCAGAAGGCGTATGTCCAAAAACACAGTTTAGTAGGTAACTTGTCGGTATGCGCGCAGGTGCAGGCGGACTGCCTGCCGGTGATGGAGACGTTCAACGTGCCGTGGCCGGCGCTGCTCAACTGCTCGCGGTTCCCGGAGGACGGGGCGCTGTGCGTGGGTCTGCCCCAAGAGGACGAGGAGGAGTCGTCGCCGGCCGAGTGGGGTCCCGCCCAGTGCCCTCCCAACTTCGCGCGGGCCCGCGCCACCCCTACCTCGGCCGTGACGTGCAGCCCTCGCTGTGGCCGCGATGCCTACTACCGGGCTGATGACAAGCGCTTCGCCCAGCAGTGGATGGTCGGCTGGGCCTGGCTCTGCTTCCTCTCCACTCTCTTCTCGCTGCTCACCTTCTGTGTAGAGCCTCAGCGGTGAGTCCTTCCTCCTTCGAAGATACTAACTTGTAGGGACGTGCCAACTTCCCTGGGAGCCGGATGTGGGGAAAGGGGAATTACTAAATAAAAAAAAATTTATACTTTGGGCGTGATGTCTACAATTTTCCCTACTGCACAAATAAACCTATGGCATTCTGAAATGGGAATGTATAAATGATGTGGGAAATATGAAACAAGTGGGAAAAAAACAGGGGTGGAGGAGGAGAAATGTTATTTGCTCCCCCCTCCCCACCAAACTGGCCATTTGTTCAGTGGGTTTTCTTGGGGATCTCCAGTTTCCCTTCTCCCTTCATTTCAGGGCTGTTCCATTCATATCTCATATCTGCCACTCGACTGTGTTTAAGACATCGCTGTTTAAGTACTAACTAACATTTTTTTACTGCTTGGAGGCCACGGTTGACACAGTAGCTAGAGCACTCGCCTCCTGCCAAGACGATCCACGTTTGATTCCCGTAGGGGTCGTTTCCTCGTTTTTAGCATGTGGGAATCTTGCCCGGATGATGCCTGCTGGTCGGTGGCTATCTCGGGGATCTCCCATCTCCCCATACCCCCTCAATCCGGCATCGCTCCATGCTCAGGCCATGTCACCCCTCACCAGCGCTAAAGATCTACGTGTTAAGTGCTGACCAAAATTTCTTCTCTTCACTCTTAACTTCTTAGCAAAGTGTTCACTTTTGAAGACCTGATAATTTTTTCTTTCTAGTAAATTTGAAGGCCTATATTTCCACCATTTACTAATATTAATTAAGCAGTTTAAGTAATTAACATACTGAATACATTTCACCATTCTCGACAGTTAATGCCTTAAACCTTGATATTACGTGTGTGTGTGTGTACTTACCCATACACAAGCATGCACACATGCATACACACACAAATGTATATATTTTTTTACTATTGTGGCCAGTCTTTGCCACTGAAAACGCATACAAATGATTGGAAATGCCAGTGGCATAGGTATGAGGAAGCAGGAGGGGATAAGGGAACACAGGTAGCATGTTTCCTCCCATAGCCCACTCTTGCCTAAGGGTCGCCGACACTGTTATTACGCAGTGAAATGTGAAAGCAGACGTATTTGCCACAAGGCCTGCAATAGTTTTGTAATTATTATAAACTTGCGCTTCAGAAAGCAAATATAAATGTAATATAACTACCAGTTTCTGGAAATTTAAAAGTGTACTAAGATAAATTCAGCCTTCATGCAATGAATTTCATATTAAAAGCATTCCCTATTTTTTTAAAAGACTTGGTCGCCACAGTTTCATAATAATGTTAATGCTACAAACATTCATAAGTCAGCAGCAAATTTACGTAATTCAAGTGTTTCGAGCTTTGAGCTTGTATCCCCCCCCCTCCTCCAATTGAAATCTTAGTTACACCACTGGGAAATGTAGTTTCATTATCGAATGCATCTTACATTTTAGAGTAAGAACTGACACCTTAGAGCAATTGTTGTTCAAAATTACCAACAGTCGAAATCCGGTACATACATGACAATGCTGGAATTTTACAGCATTTGTGTTTATTATATGAGACAGGCAGCTAGGATCCAACCAGCCTGTTCCTCTTGGTGATTCATTAACCATTCCCAGCCACCTGTCTCAAAATACTCAATTTAAAGTATTCTTCAATCTGGTTACATAGTTTGAATCATAATGGTTGGCAAACATCTGAAGACGTTGCCAAGCAATACAGATTTTCCACGTAGACCCATCTACTGAAAATGTGTGAATGAGTCATGAGACAGGAGAGAGTGCAGTTTTCCAGCATTTCAATAACTCATTGAATTCACATTCACTGCTATATTCTAGGCCAGGTTAAACACCAAGAACGTTTACCTCACTATCACTGCTGGGTTTGGATGACATCAGTCTTGACATGCCTTTGACTATTGCAAACCAGTGACAAATTAGGAAATAATTTGTAGTGCTATCATATGCTATCTGCTTGTATAGTTAGAATCCTACAGATAATCAATTGTGGCCAGTGCGTGTATAGATCTGAGAAATTTAAGCTGCTGCTAAAGGAATCCATTAAATTCACGAACTTCTACTGGTATGAAATGGCAAGCTTGTGAATGCTTGTGATGTAAACTGTTATTGCTGAGGTGGATAATTGCTCATGACAGCTGTCCTGTGCAGGTTCCGATATCCGGAGCGGCCGGTGGTGTTCCTGGCTCTGTGCTACAACCTGCTGTCACTGAGCCACATCCTGCGCGGGGCCCTGGGTGCCGAGGCCATCAGCTGCGTCGCCCCTTCTGATGGAGGCATCCCGTATGTAGCTGTGGATGGCCTGGAGAGCGGCACGTGCACACTTGCCTTCCTCGCTCTCTATTACTTCACCACCGCATCCAGTGCCTGGTGGTATGTGCACCTTCCTGTATGACAGTGTTCCTACAGTCTGGAAAGTCAGAGAGTGTTAGGGAAAGTTAGGGAAAATTTTGGGTGTCAGAGCTTTATATGCATAAAAAAAGTTAATGTTTTTTAAATACATGTATTTCTTTCGCAGGTATTTACATGAAAATGTCTTGTAGATTTTGTGTTAGTTAAATAATTGTTGTTTTGTGATTTGCCTGCTTTCTGATTTTCATGTTATAGGGGAGGTAAGGTTGGTTGAACGGTACGAGGAGGCCAATATCATTATTGTACAATTGAAACGTCAATGTTTTTTTTTTTGTTAAAGTAAACAGATATTTTTACATTTGAATTGGTCAGGGAAGTTTCAAGGATTGATTAGGGAAAGTTAGGGAAATAAATTTGACTCAGACTGTAGGATCCCTGTTTGATGACGTACACAAAGACTTTTAAAGTTATTTCACGTGGGGACATGTTCAGTTTTGTGAATGCATTATTGTGATACCTTATTCTAATACTACTGTAACTTGTTTATTTAGTTTAAAGTTGTAATTTTATTGTAGGACAAGTGTAAACAAAAAAAAAATGTATTAAAAAACCACAGGAAATAAAAGAGGGACAGTTTAGACAAGAAGATGATTGGCAATGTTAAATGTTGTATGGCACAAAACTTCTGGGTGTTAAGACTATGAATATAGGTATCCTATTGAAAGACCTCGGATAGCAGAATGAAACACGGTGAGGCCTAAATCGAAGAATAAAATGTAAATATTGCGAGGTTCAGGAAAATCCACGTTGCAACAAAAACTATGCCTATATATTTTCAGTTCTGATGTCTGTTTCACCAGAATGGACAAGTAAACATCTTTACTCCACTATTGGTGTTTTGTTTGTGTCTACTATTTACTATATACTTTTATTTTATACCTTTTTACTAAGTTGAATGAGTTAATACTGTAGACTTCTTGAATGCAAGTGAGCTATAATCAACTAACTTATTGAACAAGCGGAGTTAAAGTTACTCTAGCCAGGTTTACCGAGCGAATTTTTGTGAAAATCTCAAGATAGCACAGTGAATGGGTGTTGCATGGTAGGTAACATTGGGAGGGTAGAGATGACTTATGACAAGTAGCACAGTGTGTTATGGTTTGTGATGTGTGGTGTGGAAGGTGCGTGCTGGCCGGCTGCTGGTTCCTGTCGGCCGCTAAGAAGTGGTCGTGGGAGGCACTACACGCAGTTTCTCCCTACTTGCACCTAGCAGCCTGGCTGGGGCCTGCCCTGCTTGGGGTGGCTGCCCTGAGCCTGCACCGTGTTGCTGGGGATGAGCTGACCGGCCTGTGTCAGGTTGTCGAGGATGCTACCGTGCCATTCCTCGTTGTGCCACAGGGAGCCCTGCTGTTGCTGGGTGGTGCCTTCGCCACACTTGGTGGAGCCTCCCTTATCAAGGTGAATTCCATGTATTGATTCCCGTACTGTTGTCAAAGTGCAAAAATGTTATCAACCCTGAGGTCTGTTCACATATTATACAGGAGTCAGAGGCTTGATGAAATGTGACTGTTATTAGATACCACTGAAACTTTGTTGTCTTTCTTGACTTCTGGCAAGTAAATTTTTTATCATTATGAAGACCACTGTGAAAATAATCTCACTGACAGACTGTTGTGGTAGAACAATGTTATGAGCATTATGTATTTCCATTATCAACGTATTATCCTCCTTAATTTAGGACCACACGATTTAATGTGTTCGCCATTACCTGCACTGGCACATTGTCCAGTACTACCAAAGTACACTCCCAACATCTTATCTTTCAAACAAGGATACTTTACAAAAACAGTCAACTTATTTTCATAATATCATCATAATAGTGCAAGTAGACAGGTTAACTAGTGTATGAATAACAATCTGCTGTATTTTTCTTTTCAAAATATTTTCTGTCTGCTTCAGAGACATCAGAGGTATTGTACAGGTCAACAGTTGCTTCGTCTATGAGGTTCAACCATGCTGCTGCCTCAACAGCAGATTGAGTTAGAGCAGTATCCTGAAGCCAACATGAAATTATTGGAACTCTGCTTGTATTTCCGAAAGTTTTAGCACAAGTTTTCATCAAGAGATAGTACTGATTGTGGCTTGAACGACTTCATAATTACAAGCCACTCGACCGCTTGACAAATTATAACCTTACTACTGCACGAGCAGCTCAACTTTATAACCAGGAATGTTATTGCTTAAATTCCGGCCACGTAACTATAGACTGCGCCATGTAATATTTTTTCATAATTAATTTACTATCAGTTAACAAAGTTACAACATGAAGCGTTCATCATTATCTACACAGGCACACTGTCCAGTACTACCAACTTACATTCAAGGATGAATAATTTCCATCAATACACTTTAAAAAATATGTTTTTGAGACTAATGTAAAATCAAATTTCAAATATCAGAAGTACACTTTCTAATATAAAATTTCCTGATATTATTATGCAGCCCTAATCACGTTACCGGTACCCATGCTATGTTCCAACTATCCCTACACAGTATTTTACATACATGTAAGGCCACGATCAACTGATCCTGAAAATAAACATTGTAAGGTACTCCCAAATTTTTTTAATGACTACAGTAGGCCTACTGTGTTTTATATAATTTCACAAGTTCAGCATCTGTCATCATTAGTACACAGAGGTTGATGATGCAGGATATTCCTGGTTAGGAATGTGATGTATGTGCATGCTAAGGTCATGTTTTTAAAGCAGTTTTTTTATTATTACTGTAAGCATATTCTTTATGTAGTAATACGGTGCAAATCAAAATAGTGATGGATATTTAAAATTAAAATTACTTCTTAATCAGAGACCTTTGTCTTACCAGCCTATTATGGGTTAACAATGTATGTGAGAACAAATTTTTTACTGAAGTTTTGGTTAAGAATCTGCCACTTAGTAACTCTTAAGACATATAAAACTAGGAGAGTTAATGCATTCCAATTAAATTAAAGTTAACTTACGAAAAAAATACTATGATGCATTTTTAGGTGCGGCATGCAATGCGTGCAGCCGGGCGCAGCACAGAGAAGCTAGAGCGGCTGATGACAAGACTGGGTGTGTTTGCTGCACTGTACGTGCTGCCAGCAGCTGGCTCCCTTGCTTGCCTGCTTTACGAGGCCTGGCACAGGCCACGTTGGCGTAGCCTGGCTTTGCTCGCTGCCCTTGACTGCCGTGTGGAGCCGGGCTGTGCACCGGGACCCTCGTACCGTGCCGCTGGCGTGGAGGTGGCGTTACTGCGTCTCTTCTTGTCCCTCGTGGTCGGTGTCACCTCTGGCATGTGGGTGTGGTCGGGAAAAACCTGCCGCGCCTGGAGTAGACTGTTTGCAGTGCCTAGGAAGCAGAGACTGCCCCCAGCTACTCTTAACGTCTCTCAGGTGTAGCACCCATAGCACTACATGTATCTTGTGATTGAAACTGTATCAGACGTTAAAGTCATCAGCCAGACTGATATATTAACATGTTGACAATGACAGCTACACCCCAAGATCAACGTCAACATTCTAAAACTGACTGAGGTTTACGGTAAAATACAGTACTTTAAAACACATAAGCAATTACGTGCGGACACTGATTGGAGATGTGCTGAACTTGTATATTTTATAATGCATAAATGGTACTGACAAATTGTATACAGCACATATAAACGGTACCAAGAGCTGTCGGGTATACGTATTTGAATTTGTCACGAACTGAGCTTACCGTAGCATCTCCGCCATCTTGGCTACACTGCCTCTCTTCACTAAGGCAAGTAAGCACGCAGTTCAAATTATGCTCCGAGGTAAAATTACACAAGTCACACGAATAGGTCTCTGGCCAAACAATATTTATTAAAATATAAAATCATGTATGTAATCATGAGTAAAAACGTAATCCATATTTGGGTTAAATTAGAACGTTTTGAAATTGCATGGGCAGAAACCAGTGTTGTGTATATTTTTCTTTAAACTTCACATAACTATTAATATTAGAGATGCAGTGCCAAAATTATATGTAATCATACAATTTGATATGTTGACCTAAAATTAGTCCTTCACACTCTTCAACATGCTGAATGTTTATTGACATTTCAGTGAAGTTGAAAAGTTGCAGTCAAATAATTGACTTTGCACAACCATTCTTCTGATTCATTTATGAACTAGGTACTGTATATCTGTAAAACATTTTATATAACAATAATGGTAGTTTTTATGTACATACAGTATTTAACAGACTTTATGAAGGTTCAATGTAACCTAAATCTCAAAGTTATAGATAGTTATCATTTATTTTTTTGAACAGTGCAGATGTTACTTACAACACATGTAAATACATTATTAACTGTATTTGTGCAAGTGCCTTGTGTTGATTGTACATACATAAATATGACTGTAAAGTGTGAAATATGAGAAAATGAGTTGTGCAGTGAACAGAATTGTTATGCACTGAATAGGTATATTTTAGAATTTGTGGGTAATACACAAAAGACTTAAGTATGGCAAATGTTAGTTTCACTGCTATGACTATTAGTGCCATTCTATACTATGTACTAATTATTGGTTTTGGAGCTGTACAAAGGGCTAAAGCCAGTGGGATAAATAATTGCTGGCCTGGATGGTTGTTATTGTTCACTCACGCTATGTCATCACACTGTCAACATCTCTTCACAGTGCACGGAGTCCATGCATCACCAAGGCAGTTTCTGTCATTTTATATTAAAGATTGTTTGTACGTGTTTTGCTTGTCATATGACTATTGTATTTCTGTTAAAAGTAATTGATTTTTTTTTACATTATTATAACTGGAACTCCATTGCTTTGATAAGTTTTCACAAACTTTCCTCGTTATTGCCAGAAGTTCTGACAAGTTTTAATTTAATGTTAGTATAGTTTTACTGTGTAAAACTCTTGCAATTTTCATCTCACTACTCACAAAATCAAATTAACTTAATTATTCTGCAGGCAGTTTTTCTTTTCTTACCAGGAACTAACAGTGTTACTAGACACCATTACTACAATGGCGTATGTCCAAGACACTTGTTTAGTTTGTATCCATAACTACAGCCATCTTTAATTACACATTTTTTAAACTGCAGTATAGGGTTTTTATTTTCCAGCTGCAGCTGAAGCACATTTTGTTGCTCATTAATAGAAACCAGCACATAACCACCTTACTTCTCTTTACGGCAAAACAAAATTATACTTATAACAAATGTCTCTGTTGTATTAGATTACCCGGTACCTGTAGGGTTTTTAAACATTACAAAATTTCAACATGAAAATAAAGTGTCCTGGTTTGCATAAACACACGTAAATGATACAACCTATATGTACAATACGGCCTACGTATAAAATTATAACATTTTTGGTGGTAACCCAGGTAATTTGCAGGTAAATGCATAATGTGAAACTGGATTGAATTGAAAACAACTCAACAGACATGACTGAATGAACAATTTGTCAATTAGACTGTTTCCTCACTTTTGGCTGGAAGTATATGAGACAAACTGCAGTGTAGGGAGGATGTTTCTTAAAGAGAAGAAAGACAGTTCACACTTTGCCCAGGACTACACTAAAGAATGTGGTGCTATGTAACTCGTAACTGTATCTGTTTGAACGCTAACAGTAATGATAATATGTGCTCTGTTGTAACTGTGCATATAATGTTTAGTAAATACCTATGTAACTGTGTACACTGCACAAAAAAGTATGCTATATGTGGCAAATTGTACTTACTCCTTACCTATGTTAAAATAAAGTAGGTAATCCAAATTGAACAATTTAAAGACAACCCCATTTCAAACATGACGAGTTCTACGTAAAATTTCTAAAGAAATATTGTTTTAGGGAGGGGTTTTCCAACAATAAAAAAAATGTGTTTGCTAATAATTTGTTGTGAAACAAATTTTTAAAATTAAATTGTAGATAGAAAACATACTCTTTCTTTTATGTAGCAGTATTCTTCCAGAAATTTAATGTAAAATAGTACATATTTGGTTGAAAGAATTACAGCATCTTAAAAACATTTTAAAATATCTTCATAAAATTTAGACTCATTTCCAAATGGTACTTCCCCTGAGCAATTGTTAATGTGTTATTTTTAAACCTACTAACAAAACACAGACAAAAACATATTGCTAACTTCAGATAATTTTTCATAAAGGTGATGCTGAACACAGACTAGAACATAAAATTGGTCTATTGAGAAACTATTAATTTTTATTCAGATTTCCCGTTTAAACTTTGTAGCTATACGCTTTACAAGCAATTCTTGACTTCAGTCCTGAGTGCAGATATCCTGACAACCAATTTTGTGGTGTAAAATTGTGATAACAATGACTTTACATACTGTTTTATATAAAAAATACTTTACACTTTACCCTGTGTTAAAATAAATAATGTTTTCAAGGTTTGTCTAGTGCTATTTTTGTATATCATAGAAAGTTAAGAGTATTTTGACTGAATTGTACAATTGTGTAAATAAATTACATTTTCTGTATTTTCCTACCAAATATACATTTTCATTTAATATACGCTTTTATTTTAAACCCCATCAGTCTGAAGGTTAGCCTTCTTAAAATTTCTTTTTCATACCTAGGGCCCAACTTTTGAAATAAATAGGAAACCAAATTGTTGGGAAGCATAATTCTGCTGGACAGTGTTAAAATGTGGTAGATAGAGTGCAATTTTTTGAATTTAGCTAATTATATATTATTATACTGTATACAAAGAAAAGATAGGAAACAGCAGCTAGGCTACAAATGACTAAAAACGTACATAAAGATGCACAAGTACTTACAGAAACAAAACATAGGACAACCATGCAAAAATGTGTTGTCCTATGTTTTGTGTGTTCTCCAACCTGCAAGTACTGTTTCTGTAAGTACTTGTGCATCTCTGTCTATGATTTTAGTAATTATTATATTGTATATTATGTTTGTGGTACAAACATAATACATAGAACACTGGCACATTACAGTGTAACAGCTCACCGGGAATTGGATCGCAACTGTCCATGTCAGTGGATCAGAAG
The DNA here is from genome assembly GCA_003012365.1 of Medauroidea extradentata. Taxonomy (NCBI): domain Eukaryota; kingdom Metazoa; phylum Arthropoda; class Insecta; order Phasmatodea; family Phasmatidae; genus Medauroidea; species Medauroidea extradentata. The sequence goes on along the minus strand of PNEQ01064705.1, from coordinate 16,809 downwards.
TGGTGGACCTATATCCCTGCTGCCAAGGTCACCAGATCTCAATCATCTAGACTACTTATTGTGAGGATTTCTTAAGGAACTAGTGTACCGTGAACATATGAAAAGCGTCAAGGAATGTATTGCCAGACTGCATGCTGCTTGGTGCATGTAGCCAATGATCACTTGTGCGCATTGCAGATGACGGTTGTGTCATGTACGTGCCTGTACTAGGACAGATAGCTATTAATTTGAACACATGTTGCTCTGAAACTTGCTAGGTGTAAAGTAAGCATGCTTTGTAGAATGTAGGTAAATACAATGTGTACTCACTGTGTTGTGTTACACACACATTGCAACGCCTGTGGTGCTTCCCAGCGAGTTTAAAAATACAGCATTTGATTACGTACTACTAAAGACGTTCTGCCTGCGTCCCTGCATTCCAGCATCACCACCTCCTTCCTTGTAGTCATGTGTGTTGCATACCTCTCTGTAATATGGTTGTACGTCGCTAGTGTTCCCGGAAGCACGTCAACATGTACGTGCTTCACGGATTGCCTACCTGTCTACATTGCCATAACACTCGAACTTTAAGTGTCTGTTATCTCAAAAACTGTTTGTCTGAGCGTGTTTGGACAAGTGCACCTGTTTGTTCCGTATGTCATTCCTATTTATTCACTACGATGGGTTGCTACAGGCGCACAGGTACAGAAATACATGCTTAATAACAGAGGTGACTCCCATGTTTCCAACGTATGGGATGGGATGTTGGTCTCACTTTATTCCTTGAGTATGTATCATCATGCATCTGAATTGAATCTAGAATATCAAGGTCCATTTGAAGTGGTTGTTGATTTATCGTCTCTTTTGTTCAACACAACCTTCACATTGGTTGTATGCCCATACTGTTGACAATAGAGGAGTGCTTGCTGTATTCATTATTCAAGATGTAGGTCTGGCTACCTGTACCCATGAGCTTTTCCACGGTTTACGTTATCATTTATTTCATACCAGCGTTACACTCGGTGGTGTCGTTTTTACTTGATAAACTACTCCAGACTTCTCATTCAACAAAAATACTACATTCCGACATGAAACGCCTTACAGCATATTTTATTTTACGTACACATGCAGGAGCCTGTGTTTGTTTACTTTTTACGCATGCTTTCCTGTTTATTGTCTGCTGGCTGCTATCTATCTGCTCCCAAGCAGGGTAGACCTGAGTGTATCCGGCAATGAGACTGAGCTGAATATTTAGAGAATCTTGCAGGTTGGTAGATTTTAATCCCACAACGTTCTCGCCCAAATTTAGAGTATAGAGTAGATCCAGTGCGTCAATAGAGCTCAAACCCGACGGCCTATCATCGTGATTTTTACTTTAATAGGACACTCATAAAATGCTATTAGCTAATTTAAGGATTTTTCAAAATTCAACATTTAAGGAGGTGAAAAGACCTTAAATGTGTATCCGATTAACTATCGATATCTGTCGAATGCTTCAGTACAAAGAATTGGTATTAATTTCAAATTATTGCTTATGTAAATACCCAAAAAATAGCTTTAGGATTTTTTGAAATTCGACCCTCAAGCAGTAAAAAGGGGCAAAATGTGTTTTTATGAATCGTCTATATCTTTGAAACACAACTGGCTATCGTCGTGATTTTTTACTTTAGTTGGTTACTTATACAAATGTCTATGACAGGACTCCAAGACGTTTCTAAATTCTTTAATTAAGGGGTTGAAAATACATGAAATGTGTTTTCGATTATCCCTCCATCTATCAAACCAATTGAGAAGTGATCTTTGCTTTAAATTGATGCTTTTGTAAATATCCTAGGTACAATTAAAATATATTTTCCACATTCGACCCTAAAGAGATTAAAAAAAGGGGGTAAAATGCATTTTCGATCCACAAATATATATATCCCATTGATTTTTATATAGCGACGTGATTTTGTTTAAGACTGATGCTTACTCAAATACCTGCGAAGTCATTTCAGAAATTTTCGAAATTCGCCACCTAAGGAGGTGAAAAGGGGTGAAACATGATGAAAAGTGTTTTCAATTAATCGTCGATACATCTTGAACCCAGCGGGCTACTGTCGTGTTTTTCACGTTCAAGAGACACCAGTAAAGTAGTCTAAAAACGTCATTTAAGGGTTTATTGTTCAATCTATAATGTGGCAAGATAGATGAGAACTTGCGCAGATTACAGTTTGTGGCACGACGCACATTACTGTCACATGACTGGCGATAGGGGTAGTGGAGGGAATCAGTTAATGCTTGACTCGGCTCTGAGTTACACGATACAGCTAAGTACACGCACGTGAAATCGTTTATAACTCAGCAACTAAAAAAAGTCGATGTATGGTTCGAAATGCAATGTTTTCTAGAAGCGACAAGTGCTGCGATTTGTGTGTCAGAATTGACCTTAAAATTTATTTTTGCTGAGGGAGGAAACACAGAAAGGAGTTTGATTTTTTCAGCGCCCACGGCAGGGACGTGCCAACTTTCCTAAGAGAGACACGGGAAAAAATTACTATAAAAAGTTTTTGTAGCATTAACAGTGATTTGACAGTATGGGTGTGATCAACATCGTCTACATATTCCCATACTATAAATAAACCAACGTCATTCTGAAATGTTAATGCGTGGGAAAACAGAAAAATGTGGGAAAAGAAGTAAGGGCGAGATACATAATACATACCCCCCCCCCCCCCCCCAGGTTTACTTAAGAGGGTGGATGCAGCAGTTTCCTGTTCATGGCACGGCTAAAAAATTAGAATGCGAAGAACATATTGAAAGTGACGTTTTTACAATTGGAACAGTAAGAAGGAAAAATGCACGAGTTTTAAATTCTCAGAAAAACACGTCCAACTTTAAATAAATTAAACAAGGCTTCGCAGGACGATGATATTTTGGATTGCAGTAAAGAGATTTTGAGAAAACTACTGAAGAGGATACGATTTTGTTGGAAGAAGTGTCAAGGAGAAAGATTGGCCTGTTAAGGGCTCTTATTCTTAGCTATTATAAAGAGTCTATGAATCTAAAACATTTTTTAATCTTTAAAGAGGATATAATTTTAACACAGCTCTTTGGTTTTGGATATTTTCACAGAGGAGTTGTTAAATTATTGGAAACAGTGAGGGGCATGACTGTTAGTTAGGGCTGCAGAAAATAGGGAGATGAGGAGGAGAAAGGGTAGAATGTCCCAGCTCCTAGCTTGAATGGGACACCGGCCCTTGTCCTAAACTCTGAAAAAAAAAAGTAGGTGAATTTATTTTCCAACTGTAAAATACGTCTATATTAACAGCATTACTACATTTATATTTCTATAAGGAAGTTTAACATACCTTAAAATGTTATTTATGCTAACATTAAATGTAATCAGGCTAAAATTGTCAGGAAATAGTTTTCTTAAAAATATTATTCAAACATTAGAGGCCCCAAACAATATTATCTGCCTCAGGCCCCCCAGAAACCTTGGAATGAACCTGCTGTTAGCATGCTGTTGTTTAACCTTTATTTGTGTAGTTAAATAATCTGTGTTAATATGTTTTTATGATTTAAGCTTTGGTGCATGATGAAAAGTTTTCCAGCCATTACTATATTATGCAGTCCCTGCGTTGTATCTCTATCATGTTCGTGTTAATCAGACTGACGTTCCATTACCTTGGTTTTGAGGGGAGGTGTCATCATGGTTACACAATCCCCTCTATGTGCTGGAAGGGTGGAAAGGGGAGGGCCAACATGCACACAGCAATAACGTACAAGGTTCCGAAGTAACTTGCTGTACTATGCCTCTGTACACATCCTCAACTTTGTATTTAACTCACCCCGCCATTCCCCTCCTTTGTTCACAACCCTATACATACATTCTGACCAGTCTCTATACCTTTCTCCTTTCTTTTAGGGAATGCCAACCCCTCTCCATCATTAATGAAGGCCTAAAGTATCTTTCATCCTCTCCATCCTGCCCCACTCTTCACTTGTCTTTCATCCATCGCACTGTCCATCTTTGCAACTTCTCCAACTCCTGCATCTCCACCTCCACATGGGGCCACAGTGGCCGAATAGTCAGACCATTCACCTCCCACTAAGGCGATCCGAGTTCGACTCCCAGCAGGTTTGGTCCGGTTTTGCATGCGGGAATTGTGCCGGACGATGCCGCTGGTAGGTGGGTTTACTCGGGGATCTCCCATTTCCCCACCCCTTCATTCTAGCACTACTCCATACTAACCTAATGCCACCCCTCACTAGTGCTAAAGACCTCAATGTTCAGCGCTGACGAAAATCTTTCACTCACTCCACCTCCACGTAGGGGTCACAGACTACTGCTGTATATTCCAACATTGGTCTAACCATTGTGTTATAATACACCTTTTCCTTTAGACATACCCAGGGCCTACCTTCATTTTGAAACCACTTTCTGTACTTGTTTTTCCCAACCCAAATCATCTTGAAACACCACCCTTGAGTATTTCTATTCTGTGGCATCCACTTTCTCTTGCTCTCCCCACTTATAGATAGCATTACTCTTTCTCTGCTTCTTAGTAGACCTTAACAGTTACCACCTTAGTTTTCTTTACATTAATCTTTATTTTATTATTTAAAGTTCACCTTAATAACTGATCTATATGATCTTGTATATTTTTCCGCCCACTTCCTCGTAATTAAACAACCATCTGCAAACGGCCACAGTTTTCCCTTTAACTCGTACACCCATGTCATCCACAATTATTGTAAACAACAACAGCCCTAGCACATTACTCTGCGGCACCCCCGAAGATGCAATACCTACATCTGAAAAAGCCTTACCCACTTTCACATTCTGTTTTTTTGCCCTCTCAGGAAGTCCACCAATCCAGTCTCACCAATCTTATCTTTCTTCTCCAAGAAGATCATTCACTTTTCTCATCAACATTCCATGAGGTACCTTATCAAAGGTGTTAAATATACAACCAAATGTTTGTTTTGGTAAGCATTATTGACAGAGCAGTAGTGATTTTTTAAAGTTGTCTTTGGAAATGCATAGGTTTTAAATGTAAACAAAGAAATTAAAATTATATGTTGTTTGTATGATTCTTAAGCCTTTTATTAAGTAATTTTTGCATCTAGAGAGTATTAATTGAAAGGTTATGGGCCCAGACACAACCTGTCAAGATTCTGGATTAAGTTGCTGAGCTAAATATCACGGTATCTACAGTTGATTATTATTGTACTGCTCCCGCTCACCATTACTGTGATTGTGTTGTTTTCATAAGTAGTAAATGTGAAAGCAAACTGAGTCATAGTCATGGAGAGTGAGAAAAGTGTGGTCATCGTTAAAGGGAAAACTAACTAGAATACTTGAAGTTTCCAAATTAGAATAATTTTAGCTGTTGTAGAGACGGACTTGAAACTAAAAGACGGGAGACGTCATTGTCACGAGAATGGATGAAAATATGATGAAGCATATTTGACATGTGTAACAGCGCATGAAATTTGGTTTAAACTAAAATCAATCTTTGAGCAGAAGTTGCAAGTTAGTTTGCATCTAATAGCTATGTTAAGAAAGGTAATACAAATTATGTATCAGAGCTACAAGAACTGGTCTTTCACCTGGGACAAGCTGGTGAACAAGTGTCTGACCAAAGGTTTATCACTAAGACCCTGGTGTCATTACTAGCAAGATACAAAATTTTTGAATATTCTGGGAGTCGGTAACCCCGGACAAGAAAACTTATGAGCTTATGAAGAAGAAAGATTTGTGGATGAAGAAAAATCCACACACCCGGAGACAGCACTACTTGCGAAGTGAATGAATGGAAATTCCACGGAGATTTCTCAACCTGGTCAAGAAAAGAAACCGGGACTCATAATTACAAATTGCTACTCCCTTAAAAAAATAAACCCACCTTCAGAGGCATTTTACTACAACAGTACGTCAGATTCTGAGAGCTTTTACCTAGACAGTCGTAGTTCAGACCATACGAGTTGTCACCGTGAATGTTTTTCATCTTTTTGGCCAGTGAAAAAGAACGTGAAAATAGGCAATGGAATATTACTGGAAGTCTGTGGATTTGGGAAAATACTTTCATTTTTAATGGCAGCTCACGGACAGAAATTATTATAAAAGATTTGTTGTGTCCCCCTAAACTGGAGTTGAATCTGCTCTCTGTAGGCACGTTGGTGAACAAAGGTTTTACAGTGACTGGTAGGTCAGGACAACTAATTTGCCGTAAAGATTAAAGTACTTCTTAGTTCGTCATACTCAGTGAAATTGGATAACTCTATAGATACGTGGCATAAAAGGCTTATCCATAAGAATGTCTTGCATGTAAAACATGTCTTGAACAAGGTTAATATAAAGTACACTGACAGTGAAAGCTGCAATTTTTGTGAAGACTGTGTGAACGGTAAACAGGACAGGTTACCATTTACTTGCAGCAAAACTAAAACATTACCCTTAACAACAAATACTCTCAGGTACATATTGAATCAGCTCTGAATAATAAGTGCTCAAATAGTAAAAGGCAAAAGCAAAAGAGCTTCAAAAAGTAATAACAGTAATACTAAATTGTAATATACTATAATTGACAGCTGCTGACATTACGAGACAAAGGTCATAGTGAAAATATGTCACAATAACAAAGGCTAAAAAAGGCCTGTAAGAAATGTTCCGACTCATAGCTAAAGATTTAAGTGCACAGGTAAAAATATAATAAATTATCAACATATTTCATACCCAAACTGTGTGACACACTCGTCAGAATATTATCCAATAGTCAAGTCATTACAAATATTACCAAATGAATTAGAATACAAAATATGAACTGTCTACATCTCTGTGTGAGCAAAACATCAAACAACAGGGTTAAATGTGGCCCTAAAGAATGCACGCGAAACAAGATTGAATAACATTGTTCTGGACTGTTCCTCAGCATAATGAACGAATGTCGAAAGTTCAGCCAATATTAATTTAACAAATAACAATGCTCTTACAAAAACGTGAGCAAATTAATGTCTTTTACAATTACATAAAATCATGATCCGAACAAATCGTGTCGTCAAACGTGACATCAGCAAACACAGTCAATAAGGCTAGCAGTGTGAACAAGTATCCGTTAGAACACACATTACCAATAAAAAATCGCAGTGACTTACACACTAATATCAGCGCACATGAATTTAGTTCGTGAATAAGAGAGAAAGGTAGCCAGCATGACATGACGAAGGCTCGCGGCATCTGTAAGACAAATACACACGTGGTCAAACAGCCCCTCAAGGCTAAAGCTCAAAAACATGCCAGAAAAGCACATAAAAGCAAAAAATTAGAGAAATGAAAGCTAGGCTTCCATCATCGCCAAACTGCGTACCAGCAATTCTGCAGAATGTCTGGTCGTCAAACACAAACAACAAAAGCTACGCACATATTTGCCAGGAAAGAGTTGCAAATAAGTAGGCTATGTGAAAATTAGAACAGAATGTGGAAGCCTTAAAAAAGATTAGCATATCTAACACGTCTATCCCACATAGCGGTACAATACTTGCGGTCTCGCGACGTCATGCTATTCGAGGAAGGAGGAAGGAAGGAAACAACCTGTCCCGCTGCTGCCAGCCTGCCAAGTGCCTCGCACCACAACCAGGTTGAGCGGCAGACCTCAGCTATGGGGGGAGGGGGAAGGTGGTGGGCAACAAGCAGGGGGAGCGGTATGGTAAAGGGAACAGAGGGGGGAGGCGAGCAGGCGTGACGTCAGCGGCAACTGCACGTGCCACTGAAGGAAGAAGAAAGATTTCAAGATTGACAGAGTCAGTGCCAGCGGCAACCATTGGATACAATTTGTAACGAGGCCAAGGAGTCTCCTAATTTTGAGACTTTGGTTAAAATTCCCTGCAACGAGATCATCCCAGGTGAGAAGGCAGACAACCAGAAAACTGCAAAAGAGATACATATGAGACAACCAGAAGATCCTAAATGAGAAGTCCCAAGTGTGGCAGCAGAAAGACAGACAATCCTACGTAGAGGTCTCCGAGTAGTACAGCTGATAGGCCAAAAGATCCTTAGTGAAAAGTTCCCAAACGAGATGTCCGATAGTCGGAAGATCCTAAGAGAGCAGACAGAAGGCAACCGTGAAGAAATTCTAAATAAGAAGGCACCAAGATGGCAAACAGCCATAGGAAATGACTGACAATTGTATTTACATCTATTAAGCACCCATGAACGTAAAATGTTGAACTTCTAGAATGCCACAAAAACTAAGATGCAGGTGTTATGAAACAAATATTGCACACACCTTCATAACAACATTAGTGCCAAAACTAGTATATACTTTACTCCATGGTATAATAAGATATTATTTAAAAAAGCAAGTTTTTGGATTTCTAACCTATTTTGCTGTCTTGTCTAAATAAACAGGAAGATAAACATAGCAATACACACAAGGTTTGACGGTATATGTTTGGAAGACAGATGTTTATTTTGGTTGTCATTTATTTTGTCTAGCACTGAGACTACAGACTATCCATCAATACAATTAAATACCTGAATCTAGCATAGATACAATATTTCTGAAGTCCAGCAAGAATACAAAATGAAAATAGATATATGTATTGCACTAGAAGTATATTATATGAATGTCTAACCATCAGTTCCTGTTGAAATCTTTAGCCGGACCTGTTTTGCAGGACAACAGTACCTGCATTATAAAATTTGTTTGTTGTAACAACATACAATAAAATGCATCAGCCAAAACTCTCAAAATCACTTTTATTTAAATTTTCCAAAGCAGGTAACATTTTTATAACATTTTTACAACATGTATGATCACAGGCAAGGTTTGTAATGCAACAATAAACAAGCTCTGAGCCAGTAACTGCACATTTCTCATTACTTCAGCGGACAAATAATATAAATGTGCCAAAATGGAACCCTATTATAATACTAACACTATATGGGCAACATTTCAAACCGAAAACATCTAAGGACCTCCCAGCACCTCCAGTCTTTATATTCAAATTGAATGTAAGAGTACTTTCCAACTAATATTAGCAAGCTCACTTTCCATGCATTACAACACACAGTACTCTTATAAAAGAACAGACACAACTTGCTTGTTTTAACCCCTTCTGTCCCACATTATTCGACACTTTCTGGTGTTTCCAACAAATAATATTTTGATATACGCTGTATTTATGCTGGTGTATTAATATTTCTTTACCAAAACCAACCAGCTGTGGGTTAGTGTCTAGTGATGTTGACAATATTATTTTTAACACACACCAGTAGCTACATTTACAAATTACTTGCGATGAAGAAGAATGTACAATTATGAATACTGAACCTGGCGTCATACATTGTCAGCAGCAATATGTGATATTACTATGCAACACTTATAAACATTGGGACAAAAGAGGTCAAACAATTAAAAGGAAATGACAACACTCAAAAATAACAACACAATTTAAAATACCACACGTACACAAAAGCTTTTATAATACTGGTTACTATCACCCACACAAAATAAACAATATAATATTATAGTCTGCCACAAATGAAATTTTTGAACAGGGGATGTACATTCTGTAGGCCTAACTGATATATATTTAAACAGAATACAAGAATAAATAAGTGATAAGTGGAGAAAGGGAATGGGTGTAAGAGGTGAAGATTGGTAAGAAGTGAGAAATTACGATTTTGTGAATAATGCTAATTCCTCAAAACATGAACATAGAGTCAGTGATTTTTGGTGAAAAGAATTTTGCAACACTTTGTTTCAATGCCTTATGTGCACACCTGTAGCTCTGCTGTATGGTTGCTGGCAGTGCGTCTTCATGCGGAGGCTTCGTTCTTTTGACCGTGGCAGTCAGAACAAGGTTAACACGACACCACACGTTTGTGATTTGTGGGTAAGAACCCCGAGATGCTGAGAGATAAAAAGATCCAATCACTGATCATTAAACAGGGCTGTAGAGGAGCACATAAGCCATTGACACAAATTGTTGCAAAATTCTTTTCACCAACAATCACTGGCTTTAATGAATCCCTGACTGTAAATTAATGCCAGTTATTAAATTTTAACTGGTATAAAATAGTAGCGTTGACACTACACACAGAATTTTAAATTAGATAGAAAAAAAAAACTGATATACTGTAACAGAAAAATTTTGAGCTATCTAATAACAGCAGCAACACATACCATACTCTCTGGCAGAATATGATGTTTGATAGTACCTTACAAATTAAAATCTACTTAAATAAATAAAAAAAAAAGTACACTATTTCTCACATAATGTAACAAGCTGCCAATTTCAAACATTAATGATATAGCTGTAATATGCTTCAACAATACCCTTACAATGGTTAATTATATTAAGAGTCAACTTGTACTGTCTCTCCAGCAAGCAAGGGAAAGCAACATTTTGCATACAATGCCCATTTGGGGTACTGTATATGTTCACATATTTTAAACACATTCACAGCATGTATGACAAAATTTTTCAAAAAGTGCAAACTAGCAAATGGAAAATGATCTCATTTCTTTGAACTTCGCAACCTAAAAGATATTAAGCAAAAGTTGAACCAAATCCAACTTTTCTTAATACATAATAAAACTTGCCTTGTGTAAATGCATATACAATAATGTAACTAGTCAAACTTAATTGCATGCAGGTTAAACAGCGTACAGTATGTAGTACTGTACCTAGGGTTTTAATTTTACTTTTTAAGAACTTTCCTTGAGTGCCTATTTCAATGTTTTAGTAGCCTGTCATAGTGTGTAATAGATACCGTACACACAAAATAATGTCGCTATTATTACACAGCCTTCCAATACAATAAAAATATTTAGGTTCAACTGTAACCTAAAAGTATGTAAATAGCAATTGGCAGCTTTCTGGACTCGTCTCTAGGGGCAAACACATCACAGTTCTTACTTTAGCTTAACAGTGACCCTACCTTGGAATACAGGACGTTGCCACTAAAAATTAGTGTGGGCAAAGTTACACATAAATAATAAAAAATACTATATTTCTATAGTAAAGTCACCTGATTATATTGCTGGTACAAACTGTGCATGCATACAGCTTTTGCTGTTTATGGCTCATTTTCTTTGGCATAATAATCCTAAAATAATACCCGCCTATGGAACACAGCAACAACAGGTTAATGAACCACCATCTGACAGAGATTCAAAATGACGAGCAGCAATGGTCGGTACCCCACCAAATATTCTGGTGGTGTTTTCCATATCACATACAGCCTGCCTTGTTTGGACGCAGTTGTGTCACAGCTCTCCTCCGGAGAACTTCTTCTTGCTTGGCTTGCAGTAGCACGCCTCCTTCTGGCTGTCTAGGTAGGACTTACAGCCTAGAGTCATTGTCCCCATGAATAGTAGCTTGGCGGCCGCCTTGCACGCTGCGACAAAAAAGTTTGTTGAGAGCCATGTACAGCATGAACACAAGAGGCAAGATGAAACGCACATCCTAACAAGGTGCTAGCGGAGCTGCTGATCTAGTATTTAAGCAGTTATCTGTGTCTCAGTAACAGGCAACAAAAAGTATGAAACAATAACATGAATATGGCATGCTGTGAGCAGGTTGCAGGTAACATATTTCTTAAATGCAGTCAAATTTCAGTGCAACTCTCAAATGCTATAATAAATTATATGAATGGTTAAGCACAATGCCTGCTGAACTGAAAGATTACAGTCAAACTATAAAGTTATACAGAATGTTAAAAAACATAATAGTCTATTTTACAAGGTATACCTTTCAAACTAAGGAACACAAAACAACGCAGTAAAGAATGAACTACTGTATTTACCCATGTACCACCCATCCCCATGTAACCACGCACCCCACATTTTAAACATACTGTCAAAAAAATTTTTTTTCACTATACACTTCTAATTTAATTGCCTTTTGTTCAAAAATGTAATTGAATAAAATAAACTATATCGTAAATTAAATATGAGGATGACGTGTTAAGAATTAAATTAAGTCCGAAAACTATAAAACATTCCTCAACACCGTTTGATATGTTGGAAATTGAGGTAATAATATGGACTATTATATATGCTGCTGTGCGGCACACAAATGCTCTGCAGCTGCAGCAATGTGTACTGCACACTGTCTGCAGTTGTTGGTATTTAGTATGCTGTACAGCATGTGAATTACTATCTCATTCTTTGTTCTCCACACCTCCACACACCGTGTTGCGAGTGTCTAAATGCTTGAAACAAAGGGTGTAAGTGCACAAGGTCTTGGTGCCGACCGGCATAGTACAGCGCGTTGCAAGCTCAGCATGTCACAGCGAGCCGCAGACGCTTGGCTGTTGTGTTGGATGATGGAAATGCTAGCATTACGTGTTTAATGCTTAGAGCTACAATCTCATATTAAAGGGTTTCACAATTTTTTTCCCATTGTAATAAATCCTTCCAGCAGTCTGTAATGTACAATAAACCCAACTTTTCCAAGCCCTATTTGTCCAAAAATCTTGATTTCAGTTTATGACCCGCGCCTCAAATTTTAAGATTTGTTTTGAGAAAAAAATGTGCAGGTAGTGCATAGGAAAATACAGTACATGTTAAACAATAAATCTTTGCTTACAAATATCGCAAATGCAGGCAACGATTAGTGACTTTCTGTCCTACAGAAAAAACTGAACTAAAGCCACTGCATTGTGCATGTATTTTATAGTTCACCCTGACAAATTTGCAGCATTCTGTAGGGGTGTACACTCACTTTGAACAAGTACAGCAAAGCTTGTCAACTGTAAACAGGAAGATTGCAGGCTTTCACAGCTGCTGTCAGGCTGGTTGTCTTGGCTACCGGACTGAAGCCGCGTCATGTTGGTACCTTGTACAAGATACCAACACAATGCGGCTCCAGCCCGGAAGCCAACACAACCAAACTGTAAACAAGTTAAAAGATCATAAAAACTTACTTTTTATAGCTGTGTCTCCAACAGACTTTCCATACTTGTCACATATTTTATACAAGCAGGTTTTGAATTCATAGTCGCACAGCTCTTTGCCAGAGTTACACGTGTCATAACATATATCGTGCTCGTTACAACAATTGGTCATGTCGCTGGCTGGCAGGTAATCACTGCTCACCTATAAAAATATTTTACTTGTGTTATCCGTAAATTCACCCACAAAAATTGATAATAATCATTTTCTGCAATTCTAGGTTCAATAAAATTCTAACAACCTAGAGGTAACGGCTATAATTAAAAATTACATGCTACCAACTTTCTTGAATGCTATCGTAGTGAGAAGACTGGGAAACTGGCTGCTTGGAGTACAGCTGCATCAGATCCTGAGCTGAAATTCCCTATACTAACACATACAATTGGCGAGTGGGCAGCAGAGAAATGGGCCGACAAAATTTCTGTTGTCGACCCTGTTCGTAACTATTAATTTTATTTCTGTTACATTAAAGGTTTGGGGTGATTTTTAAAACAAGTATGTAAAAGTGCAGGAATAAACAGTATGCCTTACGTCATTCATGGAGTTTTTCAACGGAATGCACTGGGTGCATGCTTATGAGCATGCAAAACTTAAATAAGTGCAAAAGTCACTTGATTTTCAACAATAATGAGTACATAATGTTTATGCTGTAAAAACTGGAACATGCTACTTACATTACTGAACATTTATTGGCCATAAATGATTTTCAAGTAAAATTATTTGAATCCACGTACCGACAAAATGCTAAAATTCAAGTCAGTTAATTTCATAACAAAACTTTTCTCTCTTTTTTTACTATGTGGTAAATGAATGTAGGCAAAAGGGCTGTCTGACACTGTGAATGGGTCGTCTAAGAAGCCAGTATATGAAGAAAGAAAAGGAAACTTGGTTAAGAAGAGATGCAAATTCCACGTTCGTATTGACATCTGCAATGGAGTTCAAGCAAATAGCCATAATTGAAAATTGCTCTACATCTTAAAAAAATGGAGCCGTATGATTCTATAATTATTTATATTTCCAAGTTAGAAACGTTAGCCAAGCAAATCAAAGAAGCTGGAGAGAGTATGTCAGAGACTGCCATTGTGACACAAATATTAAGTACACTACCGAAAAAATATATGAATTTTCGTCACAACTGGCTGTCTACAGATGGAAGCAAACAAAATATATATGTATAACCTTACCATCAGACTTCTAGATGAAGAAGCTAGCCTATCAGACGAAAGGAGTTCTGATTAGGCTCTAGCTGTAGCAAAGATTCAAAACTAAGAGAAGCATCACCTGTTACAACTGCGGTAAGGAGGGGCATAAAGCCTGAAGCTGTAGAAAACCTTCTCAATACACGAACAAGTTTTATAATACCAGTAGAAACTATGACCAGAGTGCCTTCTTTACATCTGAGTGTGTGGTGGATGAAAAAGAGGCCTTTTTGTGAATGAGGACATTTACTGAACCATGGAAAGTGGGGCTTCGTGTCACATAAAATTTATTAGAGACATTCTGGAAAATTATGTAGATGTGAATGATAGTGTCAACCTGGGAAATAGTGCAACGCTTGAATTGAGAGGGATGGGAAATGTCAGGATTGAAAAATATGTGAATGACATTTGGATTGAGGGCATTATTATTAATGTACTGTATATTCCTGAATTACGAAGAAACTTACTGTCAGAAGAGGTCATCACAAGTAAAGCTATGAAAATACTAAAATCAGGTTTGCATGTTCAAGTTTATAATCAAAGTGAAATTGTAGGTGTTGGTGTATGAGGAGAAAATAACCTCTATAACATGAAATTTATGACCATGAAGCCAAGTCACAGAAAAGTTAATGTTACTGAAAATAAGTTTCAGCTTTAGCATGAACGTCTTGGGCATGTGAATGATACGTACTTGAGTGAAGATCCTAAGGCTGTTTATAGAGTGAGCTTTAAGGGCAAGAAAGATTTTGTGTGTGAAGGATATATATATGGCAAACAGCAAAAAGTGCCTTTCTCTCGGAACATGGTTCGGTCCTCACAGCCAGGGAAGTAGCCTATATTCATTGTGATTTATGTGTACCAATACCTGTACCCTCCGTCCATGGACATGCAATACTTAAGGATGATCATTCAGACTTAGAATTTGTAAGGTTCTTGAGGCATTAAAATTATGTGCTATTCCACTTTAAGCAAGTGGTCAGTATATGTAACACCATGTTTGGACATAGAGTAAAGAAACTGATACTTGATAGTGGATAATGGAATAGGGTTGATTTACACAGAGTTTCACAAATACCTATCAGCAAATTGAGTTGGACTTGAAGGAACAACCCCGTATAGTCCACAATTTTAGCAGGGTCAAGAGACAGAGAACAGAACTGTAATGGAAGTGCCACTGTAGGGATGTGGTTCAATTGCCTGTGGGCTGAGGCAGTGAATATAGCAGTTTATCTCTGAATTGAACACCAACTTCTGGCTCCTCTGAAACACTGTATGAGAAATGGGCATGGGGAAGGCCCTCACTACAACATACTCAAATTTTTGGAAGTGAGGCACACGTATTGGTACCAGTACAACATAAAGATAAACTGGCAGCAAAAAGTACGAAATTGATCATTGTTGGATACGATGGAGGATCAACTAATTACAGACTCTATGATCCTGTGATAAGAAACGTAACTATTTAAAGAAATGTCATATTTGAAGAAAAGTTTGCAAAATCTACAGACAGAAGCAATGCTGGAAAAATGACAGCTGAGAGTGAGGATATGACCACTAACCGACAGATGTTGCCTCCAAAGATTGATGAACCACCATCTGAAGATGAGGACCCACTTATTGGCTTTGAAGTACAAGATATTAATCAAGGACATGGCGAAACAGGAGACTATAGATAGTGAATTGGTGATGAAGGACATAAGAACTAAAAGACAAAAAAAAAAAAAAAACACAAGTACCCCAGAAACTTGGACTATAAACTACACCAGATAGAAGCACTAACTGTTGGGCAGCACTCCTCATCCACAAACCCCAAGACTTTTGATGAAGCTATGGAAAACAGGTGGAAGCAGGAAATAAGTAGAAATTGAAACTCTAAATTAAAATAAAACATGAGAACTAGTCAGTATGCCAGAGGGGATGAATATTATCTACAGCAAGTGTGTCTTCGTTGGGAAGATTATTGATGGTAAATTGGAGAAGAAAGCACGGAGAGATGCCAGAGGATGTCTTGAAGAGGCTACTGAAGATCTTTATGCTCCTGTTATTTGAATGTCTACCATAGGAGTTCTACTAGCAATTGGTGTGGAAAAGGACATGAGTATTAAAAAATTTGGATGTGAAGTCAGCATTTCAATGAAACATTGAAAGAGCCAGTGTGTTATTATTTTGGGTGTTACAAATGTGTTAGAGTCAAAGGAGGAGAATGTAATTGTATGTAAATTATCTATGGTTTTGTATTGTTTGAGGGAAACACCCAAATGTGGAAATACAACATTCAATAATGTACTCACATCTCTTGGGTTCAAAGGTTCAATTTTCGATTCATGTCTCTACTTGAGCGAGTGTGCATACTTACTGATTTAAGTTGATTGTGTATAACGATGAAGTGTTTGTGTCTAAAAATGTCTCAGAATTGAAGAGTAGGTATAAGTTGAGGGAATTTCATGATAATAGTCACATTTTTTTTAATGGATCTCCAGATTGTATAACCTCCCTCGGTTATTTGAATAGAGAATATATACACGTTAATTCTAATCACTGTTTCAGCAGGTGTTACTAATAGCGAAATAATAATAACGGAATTTCTTTATTTTCTGGATGCTTCGGAAACCCGTGTTTAGCTAGTCAGTCCCACGCCTCTCTCGACGGCTGCAACTAGTGTCTCCACAACTAATTCCCGG
>PNEQ01064704.1:16759-44665 GCA_003012365.1 Medauroidea extradentata | reverse complement strand
GAGGTGCTTCTACTCTTGCAGCCAACGTCATGCGGTCTGCCTTCGGACAGCGGATCACGCTCCAGCGACAATTAATCAGCAAGTAAACTCTAGGACTACATACATCCTTCCTGCCCCTTACCCTGCGACCCTAACCAGCGTGGTTCCTTGCAACATGGTTGCCATGCTGATAACATGCAACACCGCGTGCCGTGGCTTAAACTCCGTACTGACACTCTACAAGGACTCTAAGAGTTGTTGAGTCTTCTCTCGGTCATCCGAGGTTAACTAGGTTCACGTGGCATGAACGCTGGCAATTAATTTGGTCCACTTTATGCATCCAAGCAAACTTCATTCCGATCACTGTTTATACGACTAAAGTTAAATTGTCACCCTACCCGGCTAATCGAGTTACTTTTCGTAAACAGTTTATGTCAACTCTTGGAGAGTGTTTTTCTCTAGTACATCTACTACCAACATTACACACATACACACGTACATGCACGAACAAATTCTTTATCATCATCGCTGAATAAGATTTTTGATAGTTGGTACTTTCCCGACAGAAATATTGTATTTTAAAGTATGTTTATTATTGTAACGAGACAGCGCTCGAGCGCACATGGGGAGGCGGTGAGCTGCGCTAATCCTCTTTCCCCTCACCTTATCTTTACTCCCAGATACATGACTACCTGTGCCTGTCTTACTGCTGACACCGCAAACTCTTGTGCTGAGCCGATCACAGGTTGGACTCTGAGTGGTAGTGGTTTAACGAACTCCTGCTTGGGAGTAGACTTACAGGGTAAGTCCTTGGGTCCTGGTCTGGCCCGCCTTACTGGACTCGTCCATGAAATAGTTTCCTAGAGGTGGATAGCCTCGTCCTCAGCTATGTGGTTCCCTGCAACTAACCTGTGGTTGTTTATGTTGCTAGACGAGTGGATTTGCACTACCTACCGCCGCGATTGGAAGTAGCGTAATCTCCTTCTTTCAGTGGTATTCAACTACTCTGTCAAGATTATGATTAACTGTGTGGCTATGGTGAGCTCTGGCTACTTGGGACTGAGCGGAGGGAGTGGTATCTTCCCCAATGTAAATATATTCAAGTTGTCTTCTGTTAAGTCTTCGGGAACAGGTACAGGAGGGTGGTCCTGTCGCACCAGCGGCAGTTATGGCGAAAACGTGACGCCACAAACTGTCTGGGGGAGGAGGTCGCACTAGCTAGCCATCTTTCAAGGGAACTGTCAAAATTACTCTCATGCCTGGAAACATTTTACTGATTCAAGTGGCATCTGCCTCGAGTTGTGAGAAGATTCCGGGCGTCACCATGGCCGGCTATCAATAAAGCTGCTGCATGAGTTAGAAATATTGGCGTTTAGACTGACCATGTAATTGGTGGATTAGTTCGTGAAGGCGACGTTGATGAAAATGACGACGATGGCGAGGAGCGATGCGGGATCTGTACATCGAGTGGCGACAGTGTGGTAAGTGCGAAACGTGGCGAAACAGTCGGGACGTGTTTAGGCGTTGTCATTTGCGTGTGAGATGGGCGTTTATTAGTGAAAATAATGAGATATTTCTAGAAAAATGTCTTATGTAATCAGAGTATTGTTTTATACGAAAGACATACATTTACTAAATTTATATGTACATTAGGAATTATAGATTTTAGGAAGATGTCATAATATATGTAAATACTTATCTACGGAGTGCGAATGGTACCTAGATAAATGTTGTATGAATATTGTGGAAAATGTTTATTAGATTTGTAATAAATTAAGATGTTGAATGTAAATATTTTATTTAGTTTACCACGTCCTGCATTCCAATTGAACGTGCCTACACACATGTCTGTAAATTTGTAACGTTAGTTTAATTTTGGGGGCTTGAAAAATTAAAAAATTGTTATTTACCGTGTCACTTTTAGTTGTTAAATTTCTTAAGTAGAATTTTTAGAATTCTCTGTATGAGTGCGTTGTAATTTCGTCTTTATCATATGATGATAAACATATGAGCTCACCACTTAAGGTGACCGGCGAGCGGTGTGAAGTGTTTGAACTGACAGAAGAACATTTATTAGACAACAGCTCGACGGAAGTGATGTGTGAGTGGTTAGGCATAACATTCAATGTACGTTAAAAGCGTGTATACTAATTTTTAGCATTCTACTAATATTAATGTCCTAACTTTTTCGACTGGAAATGACAAAAATGAATGTTATTGCAGCTCATTTCAGGAATGAATATAATTAAATCGAATAAAAAGTAAGCACACATATAAAATATGTCATAAGAATAGAGGGCGTGACCAGTTAGAGGCGATGTATCTTCTAGCACACTGCATGCTAGTTCAGTGAATTGCCTGTAGAGGTCAGAATGAGTCCTGATGCCCGTGCCTGGATCATCAGTAGCGCTTTAACACCGATCTGTTTCAGTTATCTTTCGTTCCTTGTTGACTCCAGTTCAAGTTTGGTGCAGTGGAGAATTATCCCCTAAAATCACTAAATAAGGATTCTATTTTCTGGAAAAATGTGCCCTACTTTTACTAGCAAAGTGTTCCTGAACTTCCAGTTGAGTTAAGATTGGGATTCATATTTCTAATTACGTTAACGATAATACACAAATACAGATCTGAAGCGTAGTAAACATATAATATTCTTCGGTAACGTATATACCCGGGAAATGTTCAAATACTGGAAGCATGAGGTTGTTGATTGTTATTGCATAAGATGATACAATTTTAACTTTTGCGTTTATGTACTAAATGTGAACGGTTTTTGGTAGATTATTTAAGGCATATAAGTCCGTGTTTTTTTTTTCGTTAGAGTCCACATACTATTCCGCCATAAATAAATACCTATGGGACTAAAGTTGGCACAACTGTTTTAAACACAGAAGTGCAACAACTCGAGATTACTTCTTTTACTATACAATTGACTTCATAAACTCTGTATTGCGTTTATTGTAATTTGATTACGTGCGTACCAGATATTTTTGTCTATAGACACATCAATCCATTCATTAGAATAGCATGTAATTACTAACACGTTTTATAAAAGAAAACAAACATGTAACATGTTTAATCTAATTTTTCACGAACAGATAATTTAACTTATGTTCCCTTTTTACGCGGACCGTTACATGGCTATTTGATAGTTTGAGAAATAAAAGAGAACTGTAGATGTAATGAACATAAGCCTTCCTCCGACCTGGAATTGCTAGGTAGCGCAATGGGCGTAATCTCGAGATAATTAACAACGGAAAAAACAAGAACGAGTCTCGCTTAAATGCCGGGTTTGCGGAACTGCGCGCTACAAAACAACGGCGGTGTTTTTTTCTCTCGCCCCACTTGTCGCACGATAAAAACAAGAGAGCCGCGAACAAAAGAGCAATCGTGCGACAGGGCGAGATGTTTTCCCCGGCCTTGAAAACGCCCGTCGTAGACAAACACGACCACTTTTGTTCTCCGCCTTACAGAAGCTGTCTGCCCACCCCCTGGGGGGGGGGGGCAGTTACCCAACCCCTTAAGAAGAGGTGGTAAAAAGGGGGCCTTAATTCGGGGAAAATTCACCATTTGCATCGCATTTGCATGACAAGAGTTTCTACCCGAGACGCCGACAAAGGCCTCGGAGGAAGAAGGGAGGGGTGGAAAGCGGACAGAAAGGTTTGCGCGAAGAACTGGTCGTTAGAAAAGGCAAATTTTCTTTTTTAACAATTCACCTCACCCCTAAGGAGGGGGACGTGGCAAGGTGAAGGGGTCGTCGTCTTGCATTAGCTGTTTGGTAATTCTTGCAGTCGCGACAAGGGGCCTTCAAGATTTACATTTTAACCGGGTTCGTTCTACCTTCTCTCTGTTTGTGCGTTTTTCTCCTCGGCAGTCGCTCTTGTCACTGTTTCTTCATCTTCTGCCCACTTGTCCTGTCTCCGGCAGACGTGGAGAGGAGGAAGGGAGCCAGGGAAATGAGGAACGTCGACAACTAGGGTCTCCATAAGGGCCGGAGTAATTTCATAACCGCCTCGACAGCCACTTGCAGTTACACAGACCCTTCAGCCCGTTTAACTCTCTCCTGCCCTCCCTTCCCACCTCCCCTCTTCTCATAACAAGGTCCGCCGCAGCTGTGCGCGGCAAGACGTGTTCTCAAGCGCTTACGAAAACGCAGTACGTATAATCACTCGGTAGTATTGATCTCATGATCAGATCTACCCAGTGGTAGGATGTTTAACAGTTTTTACAACCGTATGAAAACTCCAATAGTTGTATGTTGATGGCATATTTAAAAAATGCTGCGGAATCTGCAGAAGCATCATTCCTACACGCGAAAATCTTGGGACTGACGCCGCCGGGAATCGAACCCGGATCGCTTTGGTGGGAAGCGAATGGGATCATTCGGCCACCGCGGCATCCGTAGACCAAGTTAGCACAGTACAGAACAAGTGGTAACTAGTGCAATATATGTCTCATTTGAAACATTTGGAGGCTGGTCAACTGTAAAGAATATGCATTAAAAAATTTAAATAACTTGATAGCATTTCTTCAAAAACAATCCAAGAACGTTTCCAACATATAACTAAACAACAACTATACATAAGATGGCAGACTAACAAACAAAATAGTTCCAAGCATCCCTGCCAGGCACAACACTGGCGCTACAACAAACAAAAACATGTCAAACTGCTCACAAACATTCCACCCGCCAAAATGTTATATTTTAATTTTCTACTAAGCACTCGGCAGAGCATGTAACTTCGTCACTGTTCTCTTGAAGACTCCTCGTGCAGTGCGCACAGTAGCCACCCGTGTGATGTTATCTGTGTCTGGATGCAGCTTGACGATTCTACCAAGGCGCCACTGAAGGGGAGACAGCCGGTGTTCTCCATGGAGGTACTGTCTATGGAGTGGCATCTGCTGTACGTTTCAATGGTAATCGTGTGTAGCCGATCATTTTCGAACGCTTTCGAACTGCGCACGCGCAGGACGTTATTTTTCATGAGTCGCCATATTTTGGGGGCAAAACAATAGCTGAAAGCAATGTAATTATGTAATTTTATTACAAAAATTCGCGTCAATTCTCTGTTTGAATTGTACACAACAGTTTACAATTGCTTCAGAAATATAAAAAACCTAATTAGCTCTCACTGTGTGTATGTACTTTATAAACTTGATGAATTTAAATAAAAGTTTCTTACCTGTACAAAGATAATCCTCCGCAACGATAGAATCTGTTTGTAAGACCAAGAGCTGCACGAACTTTCATCATAATGTGTAGTTAACAAAAAACTAAAACATTTTCATTCAGCTCAATGCTATGTTTACAGGTTTTTGCCACCACTAGCTCTATCCTTGGCTTTAAACGTCGTCTGTTGGCTGGCTTCAAATTTGCTCAAAGGCTTCCACTCCATAGACTTATACCTCCATGGTATTCTCGCACGACGACCATGGTGTCAGGTTGCAAGGACGTTGCTGGTTTCATCCACTTTTGTCGCTGTTGAAGCCTGTGTAGATAGTCTTTACGCCAGCGCTTCCAGAAATCCTGATGGATTCGCTGTTAAGGCCATGATCCATCATAACAATTGCAAATAAGTCGAATATTTTTTAACCAAATGCTACGAAAAAATTGAGACTGTCTACAGTCATACTATACAAAATTTTGGCAGAGAGTTTTTCAAAATAATGTACCGTTTGCTAGCAAAAATTATTTTACTTCATTTTGGCTTATTTTGACAACAAAATACGCAATATTTCAGGAACAAAAATATAAACAAACCGCGAAATAAATAAAATTACAACGTTTGTAATTTGTTTTATTTAAAATAGATCACAGGCTTTCGCGGCCGTTGTCTGTATTTTCTTTGCTTTTGGGTGTGAGCCGCGTCTGGATATAGATAATGATTTTACGTAAGACAAAATTGATCATCTTGTGGGTTGCTGGAAGGACGGAGCTCGTGCAAACATGGGACATGGGTGACTGGATTATCGTAATAGCAGGGATAGACTACGATATAACGACAGTTTATCTTGTGTGTATAGTCCTGTAAACCCAAGCCTGGAGACTAGGTTTACTGCGGAATAGACAGGTATTTGAAATTAAACTGACTGTCGTATTTAGATGCTGATTTATTTCCTAGCTACCACTTTGCACCACACAATGTTGGGGATTGTCGCTATTCAGTTAGTGAATGTTTACAAACATTATATCATATTTAGAGATAGGGGCGTGTCGCAAGATTCTTTCGTGGCGCAGTATTTTGCAAACCAGTGTACTGGTCCTGCTCCTCGAATGATTGGTGGGTGGTTATGAAATGGTTTAAATAAGGAACCACACATATTCGAGAACTGTCATTGGCCAAGTCAGTTTAAGACAGCCTAGCAATAAATCAGTGTTCCTAACCATACTCAGTGTTATGAGAATCTGTTAATACACATTCACAGTTATATGAACGGCTTTTATATAAAATGAACCGAGCGAATTTTTTTATTGTTTGAGTTATGCACACCAAGTACGTAACAAAGCTGTAAATTTTGTTTATATGAATATGTAATAAGCGCCATGATCTCTGTGCTACCTTCTACAATGCACTGAACTAACTACCACACAATTCGCAAGATGTTATCTCAATTTGTTAGGACATATTGCTTGTTTCCTTTTATATAAAAGCCGTACATATATAATTGCAAAAGAACATAATTTCAGCAGATTAGAGCATCCGAGACGCTCCACCAAAAATTGATTAACTACTTTTTAAAAATATTTTGATTGCTGTCTTTTTAAAACTGTTAAATTTGCTTGCAGAATTATGTGGACGTTGGGCCTTTATGATAATTACCAAGTACAGAGGAAATTATACATTTAATCAACACCA
This sequence comes from Medauroidea extradentata, assembly GCA_003012365.1. Lineage (NCBI taxonomy): Eukaryota > Metazoa > Arthropoda > Insecta > Phasmatodea > Phasmatidae > Medauroidea > Medauroidea extradentata. The sequence continues at coordinate 37,829 of PNEQ01064704.1, read as the reverse complement.
CTTGTTGGTTGAATTCACGACCGAGACGTGGGTCATACCTACACTTCACTACTGATGGTTCTCTGTATAGGCTGTTCACGACAAAGTCAGCACTTTTGAACAGCGCTCTGTCTGTAGTAATACTTTTAAAATGCGGGTTATTTTATTGTAGCTTCATATTGTTACGGTTTCACAATCCCGCAACACCGGCGGCATCGGCGAAGGAATGCGGCCAACAGTTGTTTAACAAACAATTACTCCAAACTCTAGGACGATTGCCACAACTGACTGTAGGCCAAGAATCTGATGATTCGTCAAGTTAAGTGGACCTTAGCTCCCTTGCAAAACCGTCTTGAGTCAGCAGGAATGGCTCCACCCTAGAGAAGGACCAATCAGAGGAGAGGATTTTGACGACTTGGTGGGGGCGCGAAGAATGGTAAGGAGTGAGTGAGTGAGAGAGTTTGGTCAGCGCTTAACATCGAGGTCTTTAGCACTGCTGGGGCCGCGGTGGCCGAGCGGTTAGACCTGCAAAAAAAACATTGATAGAATGTTACATATTATTCTACAATTGCTGCCCTGCAACCTCAAATTTTCTTTGTTATTAGAAGTACATTGCCGACAACATAATGCATGAATATTTTTCTTTGTTGAGCGAGCCAGTCAGAACAAAACACTTCGCTTTTTAGCTTCTGGCATTCGCGAGCAGACAGGCGTAACACATAAAATCCTCCAATCATTAAAAAGAATATAAAAACAGTTTATTGAATTACGAGTGGTCTAGGCGTCGTATTGCGAAAATCGGTGACGATAATCACTGGTAAAAAAAATAAAACTGAAAATGTTTGGCTCTGGCGATGAAATTAAAATTCCTAGAGCTGTTTGATGTTTTATTCCGCAGAATTTGTTTAAATTTATGCGGTTGCTTCGGGCTTCAGATAATCAATTTAAACTTCGCGTCGAAAAAATAGCACGTGTTTGAATTTCGAATGCTCGGCACATGTGTGTAAATAATTGTGTCGCAGCCTGGGAGGCCAGGTTGATGTTTTATTAAACATAATAATCCCCTCGCTTGTCGAGGTAGAACTGTGGGCCAGCAGCGCAGGGCACATGGGTCGTTATTCTCTCGCTCAAAGGCTCATGACCGTGATAAATATAAAGTCGGCGAGTCGAACGTCCATCCTGTCTGGTTGCCTCCTGGTGCTCCCACAACCCTGGATATATGACCTGCCGCTCCTGTCACCCCTGCACTGTTTGTGCTGCGCTTTCTCTACAGCTGCGAGTCACAGCTGCAGGTGAAGCTTCACGACTTTATTTAAGGAACACCTGTACCAGTCTCCTGTCTGACATTTCAACTGAGTTGCAGCGTGTTTGCAGAAAACACACTCTCTACATTTAAATCAAAGATCGGTGAAATAATGGTCGTTTCTGTCAAAAAATTATAAACTGAAGTTTGGCGAAAACGTCCCGATTGAAGAAATACTACTAATTTAAAGGTTACATTTACTTATTCTCAGTGGATTTTATCTACCTGTTGAATTATTCACAGTGAAATCTACAGGTACATTAGTCAGAAACAGATTGTTATTTGGAATTTCATTGAATATGATTTCACTGATTGTAACCACTAAATCGGATTTAGACTGTATTCTTTGACGTACGTTTGTGTCGATATATTTGTTTGGTAAAACGAGATCTTTACACATTTACTACGATGTTTTTGTCATACGGATAGGAACCCTGTTAACTCTCTTGAATGAGTGTTTTTAAATTTTATTCGATGGTTCGACCAGAAAGGACCTTACAAAGTAATACGCCCTTGATAAAAATGGTGCGGCCGAACTGAAATGAGAGAGCCTATGAACACTGTCAAATAGCGAGTGTCATTACTGTGCTCACCAGAGAAGTATATGACCTCGCTATCCATCATGTAGTTGTTACAAGAGGCGAGTTCTGTGAGAAAACGAGACAAAATAAAGAGATGCCAAAATAAAAACACAACGGCAACCGAAATTTTCAGAACTTTACACGACTGAACAGTTTTTTCTCACTTAGTTTGTTGGAGCCGATAATTTCGCTTCATGACTTTCGCTGATGTTGGAAGAGTTAAATTCTCGGACTCATTTACAAAAAACATACTTTCATGTTAAGAAGATTCCTTATGTTATCTGAGATGACGAGAATTCATTCAGTGGTCTGATATCCCGGGATTTCCTCCATAGTTTAAGATCACAGAAATTCCATACACAGTTTGAGATTACGAAAATGCTTCACTCAACTCGGTTTGCAAAAACTTCACTGTTGTTAACACATACAACGAGTGTAGGACTACGCGTAGTTTTATAGACATATAACAAACAAAGTTCCCTTATCTACACAACTGCAAGAACGCCAGTACTTACTATACGCCACTTACGCACAAATATAGATATAATTATCAATTGTAGCTCGGAGTGTTTTCAAATGCACGTTTGACCACTTTAAGAAAATTACTGAACATTTAATTATTGCTGGTTGGTAACAGTGTACAAAGTATGCAGTGAAAAATCGTCCAATGGGAAGCATCAAACGAATATACAACGATTTCGCGTTTAATATGTTGCAAGAGATAATAAAACGTTTTACAAGTTACTTTCCGTTTATAATCCGGTTAACACCGGCAATATGTGGCAGCTATGTAACTATAGGAAATAACATAACGAGCAATTCGAGTCGCGCACAACTTTAAACAAACTGCGTTGATAAGTCGCACCTCTAGATCAATAGGGGCACATATCAGAAAGTGGTTATTTTAAGCATTTTGAGTAAGGCCTCTATTGTAATGCACCTTTCAATGGTTTTTCTGATGATAATACCATATTTAGCGTACAGGATATCTGTTTTATTTAATTGATTTCTTATTGTTATGTACTTTTCATATTTCTATGATGAAACTAATACAATTATCGTAGAATATCAGCATTGACAGCTGTTAATTATATAGATTCCAACATGAAACTTGGCATGATGTTTACAGTAAAAGTTTTAAACTCCCAAATTTGTCTTTTCACCTAAACCTTATTTTTTTAGTTGTGTCCCTACTGTATTAGAGGTGCGAAGTATTTGTTTCAACGAGCACGCCAATGACATCACTAGGAGTTACACAAAATAACACTAGGGACTGCAGTTGGCGCAGTGGTTAGACCACTCGCCTACCACAAAGGTGAGTCTGGTTCGATTCCCGGATTTTCGCACGTGGGACCGAACAATGCTTTCGGTCGATGGATTCAGGGATCCCCGCTCCCCCCCCCCCCACACATTCCGGTGTCTCACTATTGTAGGGCCTTACTTAGTGTCATCCTCCAGGACAAGCTCATGCCTGCATGTGGCCAGTAGTAAGTCTGCATTTCTGGGCGCAATACCCTGACCCATGGTTAATATCCTCACATCATACACATAACGCTATTATTACTTTTAACTATTGGTAGTTCTATACTATGCACTTTTTAGTTATTCGCCCGTTGGATGTGTGGCTTTGTCCCTTTTTGATTTATTCGTTAGGTTCTTTTTTTTTTTTTTTTTTTAATCCTCTCAGAAGTATACTTGTATATTTTTATTTGACGATTTGTATGTGGCCGATATTTCTATTGCAGAGGATATATGATTTTTCTGCCTGTTTGGAGTTCCAAACTGACAGTTGCATTTGCGTCCTTTTTTACAGCTTTTTGAATTTTATCTCTATATTTTTTTAAAGTGTGGTAGCATTATTTGCGAACGTTATGTATAGTTATTCATTTGTTTTATCCCTGAGCTAATAAATTGAAATAGCCCAGAAAATTTTTAATGAAAATCCAACACAACTCTTGCTCTACAAAAAAATATATATATATATATATATATATATATATATATATATATATATATATATTTGTAGAGGCATTATATTTTCTCTGCGTAATAATTACAAACGTATCTGCTATGTGTTTGTATTAATTTTATCTTGTCAGCAGAAAACATGTGAAATAAATAATAAGATATCTTCTTCATCCCTGGTTTGCGAGCGTAACGACCCCACGCGGGGTGAACTAGAATATCTGCGGCGAGGGTGGTAGACAAGGAGAGGTGTTGTGCGGGTGGAAGGGTGCGCCAGGGGCAAGCGAGGCCTGACCTAGTTCTGATACGTGGCAGCGGTGTGGGCAGCTGGCGCCGAGTGCTCAGGACACAAGGGTTCGGTCGAGTTAAATACTACCGGGCCAGTGTGGCCAACTGTTGAACAAGAAACCTACTTACTAGAAACTATGATTTGTTTGAAATATGCTCGCAATGGGCATAAATGACTAGTAATACCGTGGGCACACGCCTTTCACAAGAGCTTAGAACATTTTCTAAACGACTAGAAATGACGGTTGCTGTACTCATTAAATACACAATTACATGCCAGGAAAATTGAATAGTGCAAATTAATAGTTTTAACCTTAAGGGAGTTCATGTGGGCAAAATTGCATTAATTTATTATTGTACGACACAGTATTAGTCTTATAGACGTTATATATGACTATATAAACAACTTTTGACATTTTTTTGGCTCTAGTAGTTTTGCCATACCGGAATGTCGAAGTAAAAATTTGCATGTTATGGCAACATACAAGTAACAAAATCAGCTTATTCGAATGAAGTAATTAGCTCCAAAATTAAATATTATGAATTATATCATAAAATATAAAAAAATACACAATATATTTTTTGATTTTTTTTGAAATTCTTAAAATGATGGCAATTTTCTTAGTTCAGAGCAATTAAAAAAAATATAAAGTCTAATTTTTTTAAATATTTTATCACGTAGCCCATAACACGTAATTATATAATTTAAGTGTTAATAATTTCATTCGAATAAGTCAGAGAGTATTTATTTGTATGTTGAGGAATAAAATGGATAGCATAAAAATCTACATGAAAAATTGCATATATGTGCCAAGTTTTATGGTGATTGGTCAAACAGTGTGGGAGTTTATAGATCCCATACACACACATACGTACATATATATATATGTGTGTGTGTGTGTGTGTGTGTGAGGGGGGGAAAGGGGGTTCACTTTCACGACATTACCATCAGAGAAAAACCATTTGTAGCATTTATATGTGGGAAATATTGCTACACAAATGAGAACAGGCGCGCGTGTTTGTGTGCATAAATAAATAAATAAATAAAAATAAATAAATATATAAGCAGGTGCTTTAGAGTTGTTTTGATCATGCAACTACGTATTATTTGTCTCAGTTTTCCAGCCACTAAATGTCTAACATATTCCGAGGTGTACTAAAATGTCAGCGGTTGTACGAACGTAGGTTCGGCTGATACTTATACATATATAATGTCATTAAACATGCGACTACTAACCCTCGCGCTTGGGAGAACTCTTAGGTAAACAAGTTTGAAAGTTTTTAGAGCCTTTGCCTAAAACATAGTTGGTTCACCAAGTGAATGCATGGTACGCAGAACTGTGCTGGCGACACAATAAATGTGTGCAATACAATATCATTGTCATTTAGTCGGAATTGCGTTCCAAATGAGGCTCAGCCGCTTGAAGGTGAAATACCCTTGGCACCTTCAGTTTCAACGACTGAACGCACACTTGATAACATCCTAGACAAGCAGCAACCTCTGGGGCTCACTTGAAAGGCGTCGTGTATACCGAGCTCGTCCCGGGTGTGTATACACTGGAGCAACACAACTTGATGTTCTGTTGTAGGATGTCACATTTGAATGTGTGCGTCATTCACTGCTGAGTCTTGTACTTGCATACTTAGAGGCCCGTGGAACGCCTCGTCTACAATGGCGTAGCGTAAGGTATTCCACGATGTACGGTGACAAGAAATTAATATTTAGGGACAGAAAATTTTCGCCGAAAGATTTTTCACCACTTTGTTTCAGTATCTTTAATGATGACGGTATATCGCGAACATTTCTGTTTTCAAGGCTATGTTGGCACACGATTCAAGAGCCAGTTACGAACGTGGAACTAACTTACACATGTTTGAATTCAAACCCGTACCCAAAACAAAATGCGAATTTTTCAAGTCCATGTTAATAAATTTTTTTTATCTATCTGTATCGATTCCTACTGGCTGCACGTTATATTTCACACGCGTAAACATTTCGTAACGTGTCCAGAGAGGTTACATATCTCCCGCCGTCAACCGTTAGTCGCGAGATGATACTAACTGACTGACAATAGAACTTTAGTAGGGCTTTTTTAAGTGCTCACTATATCCCGAACTACCTATAAGTAGGGAGACTGGAAAATTTCGTGAATTCTGTGACATGTAGACTAGAACCCATTATACTATGCATAATCAAGCCCCGACTATCAGTCAACCAGCTGCTACTATCAGTCAACTAGCTGCTACTATCAGTCAACTAGCTGCTACTATCAGTCCACTAGCTGCTACTATCAGTCAACTAGCTGCTACTATCAGTCAACTAGCTGCTACTATCAGTCAACTAGCTGCTACTATCAGTCAACTAGCTGCTACTATCAGTCAACCAGCTGCTACTATCAGTCCACTAGCTGCTACTATCAGTCAACTACCTGCTACTATCAGTCAACCAGCTGCTACTATCAGTCAACTACCTGCTACTATCAGTCAACTAGCTGCTACTCAGTGGAACAGCGGGCAATGAACGAATATACGGGGCTTGAGTATTCATAGTATAATGGATTCTAGCCTACAGGTAATTGAATTCGCGAAAGTTTCCAGTCCCTGGCTGTGATGTTACTTTGTGCAGAGACGTCGATCATTTGACAATTCCAATAAGAGCAACTTTACCAAGATAGGCCTACCATATGTCTCTGTTTTGCGTGTAGAACCACAATACGCTTAGACTTAAAACCATCCAATCACTCTGGCCACGAATCAGTGAGTGAGATATTTTGGTCAGCGCTCAGCATCGAGATCTTTAACGCTGGCGAGGGGTGACATGAGGTGATACATAGAGCCAGTGATTTTTGGTGAAAAGAATTCTGCAACAACTTGTTCCAATGCCTTACATGCAACACTGCTTCGTAGTTATTGTTAGAATATAATAGGGCAGAGGCGTGGCACATTTGACTGCACCAACCAGAACAACGTTACCGCGACACCACAAGTCCGTGATTTGCGGGTAGGACGCCGAGACGCCGAAAGTTAACAACTTCCAATCACAGACCATGAAGCAGAGGAACAGGTGTTCACACAAGGCATTGAAACAAATTGTTGCAGAATTCTTTTCACCAAAAATCACTGGCTCTAGTGATTATGGAGCAGCGCCGGAATGAGAGGGCGGGGGAAACGGGAGATCCCCGAGAAAACCCGCTTACCAGCGGCATCGTCCGGTACGATCTTCACATGTGAAAATCCTGGAACCGACCCCGCCGGGAATCGAACCCGGAACGCCTTGGTGGGCGGCAATGGTCTGACTACTCGGTCACCCTGACAACGAATTAGAACAAAATTGTTTTCTCCGATAAATCAAGTGGATTTAACTGTACACCTCACAGAGTTGTCTGAGGAACATTAGACTGGCAGATTATCGAGCGAATGGTGTTCTAGAGTCTAGGTACTTAGGCCGCTCTCACACTGCACACTGAACTACTTCACTTAAACATGTTCAGTTTTATCGAATGGTTACGCGTACTACGAACTAGTTCAGATCGCAGTCTCTTCTCGTTCAAAAGAAACTGGTTACAATGTAGTTTCGAACGACATATCTTCGATGCGTCTCTCCTATTGGTTGCTTGGAGTAACGATCTGTGGTACGAACATGGCTGTGTTTGGTCCGACATTTTGCACTCTTTAAATTAAATTAATATTTATACGTAATATAATTATATCCACTTTACACACACATCAGCATTTCAATGATATGCGACGTGATAATTAACTTGTCACGAATGTTGAGTGCTGATGTGATAATGATGATGATAATAATGACAATAATGATATAACGTCTTTATTAATAATGGGGTGAAGTTTAGACATTTTACCTTTTCTTACACTTACTAAAATTACACACAGTTTTGAATATTATTAAACATGAGGTGCTTACAACTAATAAGAAGTAGAATTACTGTTTAATAATTTTTGAAATTTAAATGAAATAAAATGTTTTACCATCGAACTTAAATGTTGTTATACCTTAATTATATAAAAAAATTAATCACTGAAAAAAACACATTATTGATAAAATACTTATTCACTCGGATAGGGCTACAAATATTCCAGCTATTTATAATTAACGCAGTAACACTAAGACGGAAATTTAATGTGGTACATTTCCGGTTCCAAGTTTGTTGAGGTTAGAAAGTTCATTGAGTTTATTTATTATGTTTAGTCGCGTAACTGAGCAAACATGTTTAAGCTTTAAACACGATCGAGTATGGCTGACTGATGTATTTAACTGAACAGGTTTAACCTCTAGTGTGGCAATGGACTCATGTTCCAGTAACACACCTCGGTCTATGCAAGACAACTGCGCATAGTTGGTGCCAATAATGCACGCCTTGGAACACATCTACACTACTATACTGCTCGTCTAACGGTAAATATCCTCTACCGTAGACACTATTTGCCCACATAGCCTACTTTGTTTCTTATCCTATTAGTAGAGATTATTGTAGACCGCGAAATTTTTACTGCCAACATACCCTTGAAAACTCTTTTATTTCTTCTGACATGTATGACTGGGTGATATATTGAGACGTGTAAAATTCGTGTTATTTTCTATTAGAAGACTGAGCTCCGAAGTACTGTACGCTCGTACGACGTCTGCCATTAGCTGAATTTGGTGATGCTCGCAGGAGACATCTTCTGGCCAATAGTAGACGTCTCCCAGTCCTAGTATGCCGAGCACTCACAGTCAAATGACACCACAGCTATCCAATGAAAACACGAAACATGTTCAAGAATCTATAGGACAGTGAAGGCTAGTATATCACCAAATAATAACGCGAATTTTGCATGTCTCTTAGATACGTCCAACACAAAGCAGCTGTCTGCAGACCAATACCAGGCATAAAATATTACAGTAGCTGAATTATTATTGGCTCAGTTAAATAGGGTAACAGCTCCACGTATAAGCGAAGGCCATTAATCTTCTGTTAAGTTGAACGTGTGTTGAAACCCAGTATACAGTCAAGTTTTCCCGCGATAAACCATCATGTCTACGTATTAGGGGCCGTCTCTTGCAGTTTGTTCTCGTTAAACAAAACCATTCTGTATAACAAAGTGCAGCTGCCCGCAGGTCAACGAACTCGCTACATTTTCCTGACCCTATCAATGCTCTATGTCCGTTATATTCATTATATTCCTCGTACGTATTTCACGACACAGCATTGTGAGATACTATCATTTATATATGCTGTTACAAAATATAATATTGGCAAACAGTATAAAAAAACGTAACACACAAGCGAAAAATTACAGTGTACCCAGCGCCCGCGGTGGAGAACTACAGGGACAATGGGGTAGAGGGTGGGGGTGGAGGTGTTGGCTTGACAAGTTATGCTATAGCGCTCGGGTTAAAAAGGGGAAACATAGGCGAGGGGACAGGGAAGAGAAGGCAGGGGTTAGCGGAAATGTTCTGCGGAACAACGCCACAGTCATGTCCACCTGCTGTCTCTCGCCTTCCGCTCACCACTCACCCCTGCACAGACATGCAGTGCCAGGCTATGTACACCCCTTGTCTGGTCGCCTGCGGCCCATGTTACACGGCGCGGGCTGCAAGGGGATTGTTTCAACGCGGGGATGAATATATATATATATATATATGAAAAAATGTTCCCTCGTTTTCCAGGCTTGCCGCCTCAACCTTCCACCGGCGACAAGCTGGAGCGTTTGTGCCTGTGCCCTGTGAGGGGTTGGAGGGGGGAGGGGTACGTTTTAAAACAGCGCGATACGAGCGACATGTATACACGGACATAAATACTTTATACCAGCTACATTTTGTTAGTATTGACAATGCCAAATATTTTTTTGGCTCATCTCCAAAAAAATTTTTGCTGTCACCTCTCAAATATCGTGGTCACCACAAATTAATACTTTCTTTACTTGACAGGAAGCGTTTACTACAATTTATTTTATCACTGTGCGACGACTCACGCGAGTTGAGATAGCCAACCCCAACATTTTAACACCTCTAACTGCGCATCAGGTGAAGCTGTTGCAAGCTTTGGTAAACTTTGACGCTAACTGTACAGTCGTGGTACAAGATCGTACAGCAAGAGAGAGCGGAGGAGATTTTGGTTTTCAGTCCTGGTGAAAGGTTATGAGAATGGATCAGCGCCGGGATGTATGGAACGGAAAACGGGAGACCCCCGAGAAAACCCATAAACCAACGACATTTGTCAATGTTCCCAAGGGTGGAAATCCGGATCAAGCCTGTCGGAAGTCGAACCTAATTCTCCTAGTCGGGAAGCGAACTGGTGTACCAACTGTACAACAAATATAGTGTTCATAACACCTTGCCAACTGTACTCCGCAGTCTTGTGTACACTCTGTCATCAGCTATTTTCTCATTGGCTGATTCTCCAGTGAGTGGCCGGTTGTACGTAGGACATGTGACAAGGTAGGTAGCTCAGGAGTCTGCGAATGTTTTCATGCAGACTCTATATTGATTGACAGTTCCCGGGAACAAATTCAATAAACAGTGAACCAATCGCGAAAGTAACTCACAGGCAAAGTCGTTCGAAATCTAGCTTCTCCTCAAACGAACCGGCACAATTTCCTGTTCTCTACTTGTAAATAGAGACAAGAAATAATCGCCTTCTATTTGCAGGACAGGTTAGAATACAAACGCAAGTTAATTTGAGTGTGAACGCAATTGGGTCTCCGTGCATTCAGACATACACTGGAGAACTTCGGGGCCGGTAACAAAGCACTGAAGTAAGAAACTGACGCACCCCTTAAGGTGCTTAATATATACTTTACGTTAGGCCCCGTATTTAATACATATTCGAGAGTTAGGCCTGCCTTGTTTGTGCCCAAGGAGCACTTAAATCCTCTATTGTGAGCCGTGTTGCCGTAAAAACTTAAAACTAAAGGTTAGATACATTCATATTTACCTTCTTTGTATTTGTATATTTACGCCCACCAGTGTTGAACGTAAACAATCCATGGACGCTAAGCTGAATCCCCAAACGAGGGAATCAACATAAATTTAAGATGAACTTTAGTTGCAGACCAAGCATTTAGAGATTGAAATAAGGAATTTTGTCTTTTGAATTTATTAATGGCCGTGATGTATCCCATCACCATTTTTTTTTTCTCTTAGGCCTTAAAATAAAAACAAATACAATTATCACAAATGACAATAAATAACATGACTAGAACACTCCAATAATTATTCTGAGTATGATAAGAAAATGTGTGGATTACTTTGACTCAATTTTAACAGTAATACATTTTTTTAAATAACAAATACTACAATGGCTTCCTATAGCTCAAATCTAAAACTGCTGTTGCCCAAGCAGTTCAACACATGACTTACAGTTGCCCAAGATTAAACTGTTTTAAAAATTAATTAATTTTGGTTTCTGTATTAAAATTAATACTCTACCCCTATATTTGTCATAAGTATGAAAACCAAAAGTGAATATTTTATCAGGGTAAACATACGTGCGAAGTCAGAAGATGAAATAAATATTGCCAGTAAAGCTTTAACTCAAGTACGTACAGTTTTCTAAACCATTAAAACATTATTTAGTTGTAAGAAATGAAGTTTCAATTTACACTTAAGCAAAGTAGGCCTAATTAGAAAAAAAATTGATTTATTGCTTCATGTGACCAAACAGACCTTGTGAAATACACATAAGTTGTGAATTGTGTAGCTAAATTATTTTGATGTTTTAATTTTAATTGTTCTTACTTGGTATTATAATCTCGTTAAATTAATTCCCATTAAAAATAAAACACAAGAAAAAACCATTTAAAATTTGCAGTTAGATAACAGTTTATTATGTACACCTAAAATACCCTGAAAAATCATCAAGAAAGCAAGGAAATGGCAATTTTTTTAACTAAAAAATCTGATTAAAGTAGACAGAGGACGGCATAATTTTATCAGGTCAGTGAATACAACTTACGTAATTATATTATCTGAAGTTAAGTGCATCTCTTTAATTATTGCGTATGTTTGTGTTTGGTTCCTTGTTTTATATTTGTACCTATTTCCCAAAATACAAGGTTTGAATACTCGTGCTTACATCACACAGTACATTATTATATTTGCTCATTTTTAAAGAAATAATCAAACATCAGTCGTTTAGAACTGTCAAAATAGAGGGAAAGATACCTTTCATCTAGTCAACTCCACATTCAAAGAGGAGTGTCGCCGAAAAGCAATTAAAAAAATGTCAGCTGACATTCTCAGCCAGCGAAACTGAATTAATATCATTCTATTAAGCTCAGCCGTGCATATTCATTGTTGACTGCTGGAAACGACGCTTCTAACAGAGAAGGTCAAACGAGCAGAGTTAAAAAAATCTCACCACAGCGCATGTCAATGTAGACAATATAATTTACTTCGACCGGATTAAAAAAAAGAATCTACCATGACGGATGGTCACAGAGTTGTAGAGACTCTAGTTCAGGTCGCAAGTTACTGCCGATGTTGACAAATTAAACTATTTTTTACTGGCAGAGCAGAAACAGTTGCGAACATGTGAGACATGCTTTATAAAACCATTAAGTGTTTTAAGGGTGGCCATTATTTTACTTTTATTCATTTGTTTCTGACACTCCTTAAATATACTGCATGTATGCATTTAAAAAATACATTTTTTATTGCAGTTATGTATTTTATAAACAAAAAGGACAGCCCTACCGCTTTTCGGCTACGATCGTATAAACGAATTAGTACTCACAGGATATTATGCTTAGACTCGAAACTCGAGTTGTTATGGTCACAAGTATGTTTAAAGAAGTTATACAGATTTATTATTTCATGACGTTAATGACAAGATTAGAAGTTACGATAGTGAAAACTACTCTTTGTTAATAGTTTAGACGAATGGAATGATTATACTTAATTGCTGATTATAACGTTCAAGGAAATTAAAAAATTAATCAATTTTAAAGCAGTTTTAAATTATTTGTTAGTTTTCATTTATGCAACTAAATAATAATTGCATATATATTAATGAGACAACGCGAAGGAAAATGAAAGACGCACTCAAAAACACAACGGAAATTTGTTTCAAATTTCTTTCACTGTAAAGTAAAACAAGTTATTACTGTATGCGCAACGTATTGTCTTTGTAAACAGTCCCAAATACACCATTAAGTGGCTTTTGATTTAAGATAAATAATACAATTAAACTGGTCTGTTAGTCAACAATAATGCTTGATGAATTACTTTTTATTGGCGAGCATTATTCTCGAATATATATTAAATACTAGCTGTACCTTTGCGGCTTCGCCCGCGTGTACTATAGAAAAGAGTAACTATCTTTTAGTTACGTGTTAATTGATGGTGATACTATATTCTATATTATACTGTGTTCACTGTTTATCTTTAAAACATCAAATACAAACAGATTTGTCCAGTCCACTGCGCTAAGCGTACTTTAATTCGTCTTTATTTCTCTATAAAACAGCTGCCCGGCTGCGACTTCCACCGCAAACCAGCTACCCGGCATTTAACAGCTAGCGTACTCAATAACAGTGTAAAGAGCGCGCGCAATACGCTTGTATGATGTCATGTAATTCCCATCGCAAAGTCTTGCACGGGATACGAACCCGTAACCCCACCCCTCCCACACCCCAAACTTTATACAATACCTAAGTGAATGATTAAGGCCTCGATCACAGGAACATACCTACATTGTTTATACAACAATAGCAATAAAGCCCAAATTGACTCTACTGTTTTTAGGTTTTTTTCCGGCAATTATTCGAATTTTTCTCGCCGTAAAAACCATCTTTGAACTTCAACGAACATAAAAAAAAAAAGAATTGGCCAAATTGGTCCAGGCCTTGTTGAGTTATGCGTTTACCAACAAATTTTGCGATTCATTTTTTATATTATAGATTTATAATAACCCTAATTAAAAAATAAATGATAGCCAACAAAACAATTACATTGCCGTATGACTAAGAAAATCTTGCAAAAATTTTAAAATGGGAAGATATAACGTGATATACAGGCTCATACAATATATTTACATGCTGATGTATGGTAAGTTTACCACACTGGGTCTGATTGGAAAAGTGTCCATTATCGTTTAGGAAGTGATTGACACAATATAAAATAAACACTTCTGTGCAATATATCTGGTTTAATTTAACACTGTGACTCATAATCAGCCCTTGACAATATGTTATTCCATTACGGTTGCGTGCCAACATAGCCTTGAAAACACTGTGGTTTTGTGTGACATATATTATTGTGTGTTATATCTAACACAACCTGACTGCCTGCAGACCAAAAACAGGCATCAAATATTCAATAGCGAGACTCTTATTGGCCCAGTCAAATACGACAGTAGCTTCAATCACAAGCTAAGCCAGTAATGTTCTGGTAAGCTAAGCGTGTGTTGAAGCACAGGAAACAGTCTAGTTTTCCCGCGATAAACCATCATCCCTACTGATGGTACACACGTGTGAATGTATGTATGAGACCAATAAACTCCGACATCGTGTGACCAATCACAACGAAACTTGGCACATGCATGAATTTTTCCATGGTGACGGGTTTTATACTATCCATTTCGCTCTAACTCACCCTTACATGGCGCTGAAGCGCATTAAATTGTATGCCATTCAACAGATCGCCATGAAAATTAGTATACATAGATATATGAACAAGGCTGTCAATTTCTCTATACTCGTCACTAAATGGCCCTGAAGCACATAAACTTCTATGGCTAGCTTCTTATGGCATATAAGGCATACAAATGGGGGAGGGGTTCGAAATTTGATCAACATCCACTTTTATATACAGTGGCAGGTTCTGCCAATGCATGTACAAAATTAATTTGTGCGTGTGACAGTTTTATATATATATATATATATATATATATATATATATATATATATATATATATATATATATACACACACCTACAAATAACAATAACGTCATCTTTTTATACAGAATATAACAGTAAACAGAGCTTGAAAAGTGTTACCGCCTTTCTCTAACGTCAAAACTCGCTAGTGTTTGAAACGTGCAGCGACTGCCTCCCATCCTGGCAAACTCTGGCATGACAGCGTGCCGAGATAATATCTAGTCGTGACGTCATTAATCTTGTGTCTGCAAAACGCCCTCGTGATGACACGACATGTAAATAAGAGCGAAACAATCAGGCCGCAGGCGCCGGCCTGACTGACACCGCCCATGTTTATATCCGCTTGATTGGCAACCCTGCGATTTCACCGGGCATCAAATATTATAGCAGACAGATTAGTTTCCACCACAGCCCGCCCTTCCCCTGTCTGCGCGGGATAAAACACACGGCCTGGTTTTTTAATTATACGATTCCTGATTTTCTTTTTTGTTCGCACACCTCCGATTTTGATGAAGAGGGCTACACGCGATTTTCAACAATTTTCGACTCCGCAAAAATAAAATGAACCTAGCCTCTGTGTGTTCCTGATGGCCTAAATTATTTGATTTGCGAAACAGATAACATCTCATCTGTCAAAGAGGAACGGAATGAAATGACCTGAAATAACTCCCGTCAGAAACATCACATGCTGTGAGATACCCTAATCCAGGTATCTTTATTGCCGACATTTTTAAAATTTGTTCCATGCACTTCATACAAGAACAGTTTACCTCTGAAAGTTCACTTTTGTTTATTCTGGGTTAGGGTATCGCGAAACAGTTTATAACGATACGAAATAAGAGCAGTGACATTTCAAAAACGAAGAAAAATTTGATAAATTTTTTTAGATATAAAGTGAAAGTATCGAACTTTTCGTTCGCCTCTGCTTATTCGCTTGCTGTTTAGTTCGACTTTCTTTTAGGGCCTTGTTACGGAGTTTTGCAGTGATTTCGAAAATATTTTTTTTGTTGCTACCTAATATATATAGGCTATCAAAATTTCACTGCACAGTTTTGACACTTATATGTTATAATTTGTAGCTTAATTTTTTTTGTAGAATTACACTTGACGGTTTTTTTAGATTTCATTACCCAAAGTACGTTTTTCGTCGTGAAAATAAGCAAAAATGAGGAAAATTATTATTATTATTTTTTTTTTGCTGGCGAATGGTACATTATTTTAAAAAACGCGTCCACAGTATTGTGCATCGTGTGATTGCACATTGACCCAAATTTTTTCAAAACTTTTGGTTAAAAAATATTTGAGTTATTTGAAAAAAAACTCGGGAATAAGCCCTTAATCGTACTCACTATGATCGAAATTTCAAATCCCTAACTCCTAACACAGTTTATTTTAACAAATTATAGTACAACGTGTTTAACAAACTTATGTCTGTGAAAAGTGTTTAAATTTAGTTTACAGACGATCATATTAAGTTTCAAATATCTGTGAAGTTTAGCTTACAGGGCGGTAAACCCACGCGTTCCCCGGCTCTCTACCTATACGTAAAAAGGGCATTTTTGAGAATTAATTTCAAGTCAAGATATATTTCAAATGCGTATGAATTTTAATTTCCTTTTCTAATTATAATGTAACCCAGACGAATTACAAACTACAGCAAAACAAGAAATGAATCCCCGTGTTACTTGGTGCTTTAGTCAGACAGTTATGTGATCAAATTAAAATAGCCAGTGCTTAATAACATAAAACAGTCAATAGCCAATTGCGTGACTCATACTTAAGAGGGCGATTCACCTCAGTTTTCAACGTATGTTATTATTTTTATATTTGTACCAGATATTTTTTCTTATTTTAGACATAAATTGTGACTAAATCTTCCTCGTAGGAAATTTTTTATCTCTTACAGTTTTTGCGTACATATGCCGTTCAGTGGAACCCTTAGAGTTGCACAGATGTTTACTCTCGCACACACACATAGCAGCTAAACGCACATATGTTCCAAAGTTTAAACTGAACATAAGGGGCAACAGAAACATCTGCTTATTAATAATAAACCTTTATTTCGTCATTGTTCGCAGCAGCGGAGAAATAAATTGTAAAGCATTCTCCCGCCCCAGGTAACAAAAGTAATCACACAAAGTTGTAATTAAAATTTTAAGTGGTTGTTCTTCTGTGTTCCGTACTTTGCTACGAGGACTTCAACGAGCTTGTGTTTTGATACAGACACACTTTTAATAGGAAGACCAATTTTTTGAAATATTAATCATTACGATCTGTGGCGTCCTAATATATATATATACATATATATATAAAGTAATGGTGGCTGAAACATGAGTTACTATTAATATAATTCAGTAGTATTATTTACGATTTTTTTTAAATATACGTTTTCTTTTGGAAAAATATTATCAGCTATCTACTATATATATAAGAATTGAAGATCGGCGGTGAATTGATAGACGTTGTGAACACAAGCACTTGGAATCTATATATATATATATATACACATATATATGTATATATATATATATATATATATATATATATATATATATATATATATATATATATATATATATATATATATAAAAGGAAGTGCCCCACTGACTGACTGACTGACTGACTCATTCATACATTCATCATCAACGCCCAGCCCAAACCACTGGACCTAGAAACGTGAAATTTTAAGGGAAGTTTCCCCTTGTAGCGTAGGCGCGCACTAAGAAAGGAAATTTTGAAATTCGGCTATTAAGGTGGTGAAACGGGGTGAAAAGTATTTTTTGCAAATCTTTGATATTTCTCGAACCCGACGGGCTATCGTCGTGTTATTCACTTCGTTAGGTCGCAAGTACAAATGTCTAGAAACAAATTTCAGGATTTTTCGAAATTTTTATATTAAGGAGGTGAAAAGCCGTTTAATTCGTTTACAGTAAATCCTCTCTTCCTCTTAAACCACCTGAGATATCGAACTATTTTTTTCTTTAAAATGAAGCTTACGCAAATACCTAAAAAGTAATTTCAGGATTTTTCAAAATTCGTTTTTGAAAGCCGGTAAAAAAATAAAACAGTTTTTTGATTAATCAGTCGTATCACCTAAACCATAAGAGATATTGAGGTGGCTTTTGTCTTATAATGAAACATAAGTAAATCCCTAAAAAGTAATTTAACGATTTTTAGAAAATCTAGTTCCTAACAAGCGTGCTATTATTTTAAAATTATAGAAGCGTCGTTTTAAGAGTTATCTGTCCGTTGATAAACATAAAATAAATAACTTAAAGCGGTCTCGCCTAGAAAAATGAATACGCGTGGCACGCTAGCCTCTACTGTACGGGCAATAAGTGGGTCTAGCAGAGAAGAAAGAGCCTCCTCTATTTTCAATTCATCCACAGCTAGAGCCCACCCACACACTACACGACAGCCAATAGCAACAAGGAATGATAACGGAATCAGAGACGGTTGAGGCTCCGAACTAAGAGGAGAGCGGACGGACGAGGTACATGTCACACTCGCCAAATGTCTGCGAGCCAAAGTCCAAGCTCATACAAGTGCTAACTGTTTACTGCTGTGTGTGTCTCACCCACTTCTATCTTCTCCTCATACGTCATAGCTATGTCGAGCGACGGTAACACGCAAGACTCGACCCGCGGGTCGGCGCCAGACATTCTAATTTATGGTTGCCATGGATTTCCTAAATCGTTCTAGGCGAACGTTTGGATGGTTTTTTCATGTATGTCGTGGCCTACTCTTTTCCCAGTTCATCACATTGTGTGAAATATATGTAACTGTATCTAATGATCTCGCTGTATATAAGACATAGAGCCCATATACAAATAAAAAATACCTAAAGGCCCGTGAATTCCCGTTGGTTTCACGAGGTCAACAACCTGCTGGTTAGATTCCATAGACAAGTAGGCTTTACTTCTTGTCGACAGCGAGGTCATCTATGACAAACGACTTGGTACAACGACAGTAGCTGGGAGAGAAGTCAGCCGTGGCGTTTATCCCAGCATTCACCTGGAGCTATTACGGTCAATCGCAATCAGGATGTTTGGAGCCGGGAATCGAACCTGGGTCCTCCCTAGTGCAAGGTCCAGCATGTCAGAGTTGCGTCACGTGGCTCTGTAGATTCTATGTCCTCAGCTACTTGTGCATTGACTGCGGCTCCAGTGATTTAGTGACGCGAAGTACATTGAGTTTCCTCCCGCAGGTATTCTATTGTTCCAGAGTCCTCAAGGACATGTTTATTAAATAATAATCCAATAGCGAAAGTAACCGTCATGAATATGGCTTTCAAAAACACCTTGCCCTCATGAATCCGTGGAATTTTCGTGTCTGTACTAACAGCTATTTGGGCAGACATTAGTAATCTCATTAATGAAACTTCAAAAGGGCCGTGGTGTCCACTTGATAAGCCATATCGGGCAACACCAAGGCGATCTAGCTCAACCCGCAGAAGGGTCGGTCCAGTTATTTTGGAATGTTGGAAGGGTCCTAAATAAACTTAGACCCTGGACTGCTGGTTTTCTCTGGGATCTCCTATTTCCCTCCACCATTGTCATTCCGGCGCTTCTTCATTTAAGGGTCTCAATGCATGTCTCCTCCAGGACAAGCCGGTTCCTCTCGGTCATAAATCTGCATCCGGGTTGCGTTCTGGCCTTAGAGTATACCTCAAGCAATATATACCTGTATAATCAAACTTCAGGGCCTATTAACTAAAACATATACTCCCCTGTCAACTTATTTTATTCCTAAATAAATCCCTCTCACTAATTCTCCTCCAGTGAACGGCGTATCAGCTTACACCGCCAAGAGGGACATGTTTGCCGGACTGCTATCTGACGAATCAACAAGTAGAAGATACGTTCAGCTACCTTCTGCTAACTAACCTGACAGACGATACGCCTTAAGAACACTTTCTTTTCAAAATCACGCATTTCGTTGCGGCAAAGAAAATATTATTTATTATGAACCTATTCACGATATTTTTTACGAAAAGAAAATTTTATTATAAAGTTAGCAGAATGGGTAACGAAAAAAAATACTGTCGCTATTAAAGTATGATTTAGGTTTGCAGTGGTTTTTACTGTATAGTTATAATTTTAAAGTTATGTTTTAGTTGAAAAAATTATTTTCATTATAACAAACCAAATTTAATAGTTGTCAAAGTATTTTTATGAACAAATATTTAGTAACATTATTTAATGATTTTTTTTTGTGCGATAATGTCAACACATTGTAAGACTGAAATTGTCACGCTTTTGCTGACGAACGGATTCAACACTACGTGGCTATGATTCAACGCTTCCATTGTGTCAAGAAGACGCAGTGAGTAAATTATATTTATTTCATTAGAAGAGCAGGAAGTTTACGGCCGTCGTGCAGGTTCGGCAGATTTCGGATTTTCTCGGATAGGGTTGACAGTCGTGATGATATATCAACACTCGCGGTCTGTTGTTTCTGTTATATATTTCTAATTGTTTTTTTGTACGTGGAGAATTCAAAATATAGGTTCGACGACATTATCCAAAGTTTTTTATATTAGTTATATATTCAGCAGTTTACGACGTTTGTATGAACTTACTTTTGAATATCGTGACTATAGTTTTTTTTTCTTATTTAATATATTTCCCTAGACTCTAAAGTTACCCAACATACAAAGAGTTCAGTGTTAATTTTTGGAGTTTTTCCCCTTGCTTATTTTTGTAAGATTTTTTAAATCTACTTTTACAAAAAAAAAAAAGTAATTTTCAGTAAATGTGGCAGGTTATTTATGCTTGCTGTATATCTTATGCTAATTATTTGTTGACTTCGGTTTCATAGTATATTAAAATTTTTGTTTTAATTAGCATCCTTATAAGATTTCCCTTTCGATATATTTAATGGCCGTGCCGTGTTAAACACCGGAACATGACATAATTTCGCTTTTATTACGAGCCCGGTCTTGTAGTCACTCCCAGCTTTAATCTGATTATTAAAAAAAAAAAAAAAAAAAAAAAAAAAAAAAAAAAAAAAAAAAAAAAAAAAAAAAAAAAAAAAAAAAAAAAAAAAAAAAAAAAAAAAAAAAAAAAAAA
>PNEQ01064703.1:0-44494 GCA_003012365.1 Medauroidea extradentata | reverse complement strand
TTGGGTGCATGCGTTGGTGCGTCGTGGTCGACCCCGGTAGTAGCTGCGATAGAGAGTATTTGCACGAGAGTAGGGTACACTGCTGCGCAAGGCCAGTGCGTAGATTACAGAGTTGGGTGCACGCGTTGGTGCGTCGTGGTCGACCCCGGTAGTAGCTGCGATAGAGAGTTTGTACACGAGAGTAGGGTAAACCGCTGCGCAAGGTCAGTGCATAGATTACAGAGTTGGGTGCACGCGTTGGTGCGTCGTGGTCGACCCCGGTAGTAGCTGCGATAGAGAGTTTGTGCACGAGATTAGGGCACACCGCTGCGCAAGGCCAGTGCGTATATTACAGAGTTGGTTGCATGCGGTAGGGGCAATACAGCAATAGTGGTTATATTTTATTTACTTAACTTGCTGCCTTTTCTTTCACTAAACGACACACTGACAACTGCATAAAAAATTTAAACAAAATTATAACATATAAAAGTCGTAAACTTTAATTCTGGTTAGCATAAATTCTAATAGTTAAGTGGGAAAATGTTCATACAAAGAAAACCAATGGATACATAGACACGTTTTCACACACAAACCCACACAATAACAATCACAAAATGTTGCTAGTCAGAATATCACTTGTGAGCTAGATGGAGCAAATGTTAATAAACAGGGCTTTCAAAGGTTGCGAGGGATTCTACTTGGAGTACGTCGCTGTTCTAAACTGTTCCAGAGGCGACAGCCGTTGACAGAAAGAACTGGAAAAGAAATCAGAAGTATCGCGTTAAGTGAGGAATTTAATTCCAGTAGGTACTTCGTCCTACTCCCCGGCCCCTCTTGTAGCAAGAAGAGAACACTGATTGGCCTAACAAGACCCAACCTACTGCTCTGACACTCACGCACACGGCAGCTGATAGTGAATCAAGAGTAGACGTTGCCAGTAGGAGCGGAGTACGTTGATAGCATGGTGGTTGTAACAGAGCTGAGGTACAAGGACACATGGCACATTCAGGGCCGGATTTAAAACGGAGGGTTAGACAATTTTATTGTATTTTCAATTTCAGAGCCATTATAACAATTATTCAAATTGTAGAATCAAAAATTTTTCTTCAACAAAATACAGGATATATTCTTGGTAAACTGCTTGACATAAATTATACTGGAACCTTTCATTATTGTGTCATGAAAAATAATTGCAAGATAATTACAGGTTAACTTTCAAGAATTCTCTTGCAATGATTTTGCATCACAAATTATTGAAACATTCCATTATTATTTATGCCGAGTTTACCAAAACTATATCCTATGCTTTATCTTTGAGAAAATTTTAACTATACAATTTGAATAAATGTTATGGCTCAAAAACTGAAAATCAGTAAGATTGTCTAACACTACCCCTCAAGCTTCTAGGAGCCCTAGGTCCGTCAGTATCAGTGTCCCCGCAGCCTTTGTTTTCCTTCTATCCTTAACAACTTGCGTCCTGTTTTCAACACTACATTATTTAAAATTATTCTGCTCTGCTATGTATAGCAATAGTAATTAAGTCATAATAATTCTGATTAATTGTTACGCAGTTCGAAAATAATTATCTTCGTTGACCACAGAGGAGATAGTACTAATAGAGGGAGCATTAAGTCAACAATGCGAAATGTAAAGCCATTAAAATTTTTTTTCTCGTCACTATATCGGCACTTTTAAAAATAAGGATGGAATTTGTTCACATTTTTCCCTCACCAAAAGTGCTGTGCAAAAATTAATATCATAATGACGAAATGTCTGTTTCATTATAACTATCTTAACATGTAAAGGTGTTAAAATTTTTATTAATCAATTGTGTATTGTGCTAGTTTTATAAACTATCCTATATTTTAACAAATAGTTAATTTAAATTTTGGTCAGTTGTTACTAATTTTTACAACTTTAAATGATTTACTTCAAATGCCTTTGTTCTGTATCGAAAATACATAATTTTTTTTTCGGATTATTCTAATTAAGTAACATTAAGAATGCTCTTCTTCAGAGCCCCCCTTAAATTAAATTGTAAGCCTTAATTAGGGGTTTTTAATTCTCAGTAGGCGAAAGAAGAATTTATAACATGAAAATACTTCATTCCTATCATCGTTTGAATTTATTAATATGTGTATTTAAAAACTAACTAAAAATGTTAAATCCGATATTTATATCTAGGACAATTTACTGTGTTAGAGTCATTAACAAAGTGAAAATGTTGTTTGGTTTATTTTTTTGGAGCTTGAAAGGTCAAACATACGTACGCCCTCTGGGAAGTTACACGGGGAGTTAGTTAATTAATTTAATCCACTAGTCTATTATTTTGAACGTTCAGTACACAATCCTAGTGTATAAAATTATAAGCCGATTTATATTTAATTCACCGAATTCCTGCCACGTGTTTACATGGCAGAGAAGGGAATGGTGCACAGAATTTACTTTTGACAAATGTTTACTACTGCTGGTTTTTCAGATAATACGTTCACATAATGGCCTTTCGTGTTGTTATTAATATGCAACATCAAATACTAAAATTCTTAGATACTTACTGTTGTTTTATATTATAGAATGTTCTTTAAAATACGAAAGACCATTGCTGTAGGTTTCCGAGAAGCTAATACAGTAGGGAAACTACGGTAAATATAGTAAAATTTTTTTACAATTTCTGCAAGCCTAAGTTATGATTACATCAAACACGTTATATCTTGAATATGATACGAACTGTTAAAATTCTTGCGCGAACGAATAAAACATTAGTATCTTTTCAATATTGGATACTTCCAGTTCCAGCAAACCGATGTACGACCGGATGAGGTACTCACTATTCTTTTCCTGGCAGAGGCCCACACATCATCAAGTGCATTACACCAAACTGTTCGTAGCCACTGGGACAGTTTTGATACTCGACTCCTGTGAGAGCTGCGCATAACTTTGTTTTATCGGTGTGTTGGAAACAGTTTTTAACGAACACTGTGTTCTTTCTGTGCTACTTACAGTAAATATGTGATATATAGAGATGATGGTTTATCGTGGGGAAGCTAGACTGTTTGCTGGGTTTAAACGTACGTTCAGCTTATCAGAAGATTACTGGTTTTCGCTTGTACGTAAAGTTGTTGTCCTATTTGACTGAGCCAATAAGAATCCCGCATTTGTAATATAAAAAGCCTGTTAATGGTGTGCAGATAGCTACGTTGTGTCAGACGTATATCACCCGATTATATGTGTTGCAATTAACTACAGCGTTTTCAAGGGTATGTTGGCACAAAACAATGTCGCGATATACCATCATCTCTTGTGAAAAAGTTAACACTTATCCTGCATTTTACGGTATCTCTAATTCATTCCCTATTATTACAACAACGATTTTATGTCGAAAGATTATTTTTCGCCATCGTGTTTCAATGTCTTATATGCACCTGCTTCATGGTCAGTGATTCGTTGTTTTAACTCTCTCTCTCTCTCTCTCTCTCTCTCTCTCTCTGTCTCTCGCCTTGGGTTTCTACTGGCAAATCACATAAGTATGGTGTCATAGTAACCTTATTCTGATTGGCGCAGTCAAATGAGAGTCGTGTCTGGACAATGCAACGCTTCCAATAGCAATATTAAACAGAGCTGCCGATGTGCACGTAAGGAATTGAAACAATATTGTTAGAGAAGACGGTTTATCATGGGAAAACTGGAATGTTTGTTGGGTTTTAACATACTTCAGATTATGAAAAGATAACAGGATCTCGCTTGTGCGTAGAGCTGTTGTCCTATTTTACTAAGCCAATAATCAGGGCCCGGTAGATTTCGTGAAAAGATTTTTGCCCCACATTCTTTCAGTGTCTTACGTGTACACCTGCAGCTCAACTTCATGAAAATTTGCAGAGTGTTTTTGTGAAGAGTCGTTATTCACTTGACTGTGCCAATCAGTACACGGATAACTGCCACATATAAGGTCTGTGATTTACGGGTTTAACCTCCACATACTGGGTGTTACGGCATCCAATCACTGACCACAAAGCAGAGCTGCAGGTGTGCATGTAAGGCACTTTAACAAAGTGCTGCAAATTTTTTTTTTCGCGAAAACTACCGGGCATTACCAATAATAAACCCGTTATTGAAATATTCGGTGCCTATTACCAGTCTGTAGACAGCGATGTTGTGCCAGACGTATATCCCCCAATCATATATGTTGGGAGAAACCAGTGTTTTCAAGGATATGTTGACACAAAATTTTTGCGATACACAGTCATTAGGGATGGGAATATTTCGCTAATTGCATGACCCGCATGCTAGAATCCATTGTACTATGCATACTCAAGCACCGTATATTCGTTCATTGTCTGCTGTTTCACTGAGTAGCAGCTAGTGGACAAATAGTGTGCTTTTGAGTGTGCATAGGATTCTAACATGCAGGTCATTGAATTCGCGAAATGTTCCTATCCCTAACCATAATCTCTAAATATTGTGCAAAAATCTTTTCACTACAAACTCGCGTCTCTATTACCCACGCATGTAACTGAATCTCAGTTGCATGTTCCTGCAGTGCTTTGTAGCTATGAGAGGCAGATATTGCCACTGGAAATGTACGTATTAGGTGTGTGTAGAAGTCACAGAGCAAGATTATTTCTTGCCACGTAATTTTAGTGAATTATTTGTAGACAGGAAATTTCGCGAAAATATTTTTGCAGCACTTTGTTTCAGTGCCTTGCGTGCGCACCTGCAGTTCTGCTTTGTGGCCAGTGATTGGATGCCGTAACACCCAGCGTCTTGAAATTAAACCCGCAAATCACAGACCTTATGTGTGGCAGTTATCCGTGTACTGATTGGCACAGTCAAGTGAATAGAAACTATGTATAAAAAACTCTGCCAATAGCGATGAATTTGAGCTACAGGTTTGCACGAAATGCACTGAAACAAAGTGGGGCAAAAATCTTTTCACCAAAAATTCCCGTCCCTAGTTATTTGTCTCGAGTTGGACACATACAGAGAGTGCTGTAGCGGGCGGTCAGAGAACTATTTAACGTAGCAGCAAGTGAAGACGATGAGCGCAGTTGATTTATTTTAGTTTAACTGGGTTTTACTTCTCGTCAACTGTGAGATAATTAGAGACAGCTAATTGCACACGGCACTTCACATGTATAGGAAATAAAGGAGGTTAATTCTACTGCAGGTTGGAAAGAAAATGTCTTTTCTAATGGGGAGCTTGGCACAGGGAAAATTTCTGCCGCTAGTTTCGCTGCGATCGCTAAGGGACCATAAAATACGAAACCGCAGTAAAATTAAATTTAAATGTGCTCGCAACTGACGGAAGTCATTTAACTTTATCTTTAAGTGAAAATAAACCAATTTTGCGTTAAAAATTATCAACTTAATGTAACTTAAAATTCAGGAAAAAGGGTCGTGATTGGTCAGTTTACACACCTTAACGACATCAGCGCTCAAGCGGCAGAAAATTTCCCTGTGCCAATCTTTTAACATTGATCTTACTAACCTGTAGTAAATTAACCTTAGCCGTGTCTTATGTTAAAGGGCGCGGTCTACTTCAGTCCAACGTCTTTTTTTATTTTTATATTTGTATCAGATATTAATTTCTTATTTTAGACATAAATTGTAATTACTTCTTCTTAGGAAATCTATGTATCTCTCATAGTTTTTGCGCAATGAGTTGTAAACGTCAAAATTTGCACTTTACGGTTTTATGTACGCCACTAAAACCAACTGACATATCAAACCGAAAAAATTCACAGTGTATAACAATGTTGCAGGCTGTGATTTGACATATATTGAAACAAAAAATAAAATATATTTGTATTTAGTAAAATGTTGAATTCTTCAAAAAATAAAAAAAATACAAAAATGTATACATTTTTTTTTATTTTTATCTGTGTCAAATCACAGTCTACAAAACTGCTATACACTTAATTTTTTTCGGTTTGGTATGTCAGTTGGTTTTAGTGTTGTACATAAACCATAAAATGCAAATTTTGACGTTTACGACTCACTACGCAAAAACCATGACAGATACAAAAACTTCCTAAGTGGAAGATTTAATCGCAATTTATTTCTAAAATAAGAAAATGAAATTCTGATACAAATATGAAAATAAAAAAGACGTTGAAAACTGAGGTGAACCGCACCCTTAAAGAACCACACCAGAATTAGCCTGTAACCATGGAAAAACTAAATAAGGATGATCGGCGCCAGCGATCGAACCCAGGTCCTCCCGTATACGTGCCCACTGTGTTACCGTTGCGCCGCCACACTCGGTCACAGCAGTTTATTTATGAATAACAATGGAGGCGGCAAATGTGTGGATGTATAGCACTCTAGCGTTCAGATATCAAAGTAGGAAAGGTAGGGTCACAATCTAGCGGAGGAGTAAAGCGTCAAGCTGCCTAAACGCGTGGACAAAATCCTATCCCTTCGCGATTTCTATACCAATACATATATGTGATGATATTGTCTAATAACTGCCGTTGTAGCTTTTCGCGTTTCGCGTTTGTTTGCAGGAACGGGATCGGTCAGTGGTTTACTATCACTAGAGGTACGTCAATTTCGCGGATTCATCTGGCAGTAGCCTAGATTGCCCAGTCCTGTACACGCTCTGGATACAGTCGATTATTCATTGGCTTACAACATTACAAGCGATAGCTCTATGAATCATTTCCTTATTTACAACTGGCTTGCAGTAGTCAAATGCGTTAGCTGACAGCCGCCAGCTAATCCCACACGTGATTATGAAGTATATATTTTTGGCGTTCAACCTGACCTGGAATGTATTTGCGAAATTTACGTACCTCTAACTATCACCATTAATTTCATTAATATTATTTTATCCTACTAGTAATGTATCTCACAAACATTTTCATACATTCATTACAGTTGCTTTTGGGCTCAGAATAGATCTGGTAATATATATATATATATATATATATATATATATATATATATATATATATATATATATATATATATATATATATATATATATGTGTGTGTGTGTGTGTATATATATATATATATATATATATATATATTTATAAACTGGTCGCTACATTCCTTAAAAATGTTTTGGCATAAAAATGAATATTTTAATGTTTTCTCTACAGATAAGAATTAATTTTTTAAAAGTTATTTAATACGTGTATTTACTGTTTTTTTACGTAATTTATATCGTTGCGAAATGTGCGAGTGTGTGTAAATTAAACTTTTCGTTATGCTTTTAATGTACATTTCACATCGAAATTGTTTCGTTATGAACACTTCGTCGAAGTACTTCACACGATAGCAGTGAAACAGGAATGCTATTTGAAGCAAAGTTACTAACTTTTTTCGAGTTTAGTAGTCGTGTTCATGAAACTTAACGTTCTGTACCGTGAACATGAGCAACGCTTTTAAACTCCAACCAGAGCGCGATAAATTCGTCACTCACGATATAGCTAAACGTATCACGGGCGGAAACCATTCAGAGGGACATTAAAACATGATCACATGTCGAGAAACTTTTAGATTTAAACCTTTCGGTAATTAAGTTAAAAACTATGTCGTATTTCTCTTTTAAAATGCATGGTATAAATACTTGCCTATTCATCGGCCAGAGGTAGCAAATTTTGCAGGAAGAACTTAATATTTTTAATCGTGCACACACACCAACACATACACCTACACATACATTATATATATGTATATATGTGTACATATGTAAGTAAATAATAAATGAGCGTTATATATATATATAAATCTATGTATATATATATATATATACATACAAATCTATGTATATATATATATATATATGTGTGTGTGTGTGTTTATATGTATGTAGGTATGCATGTATGTATGTATATATTTATACATAAAAACAGAAAGCAGAGGAAGAAGTTGTTTGACAGAATTGAAGAAAATCCCCAAAATTTCTTGAAAATAAAATCAAATAGAGACCCAAGACCCAATATCGACCTAACCACGGTCGTAAAAGAACAGGTCTGGACACTCGCCTGGATATTTGACCCCCTTGTTGTTTGGCTGTAGTTCACCAAGTTACCGAGAATATTGTGTTTTATTGGCGCTGATGTTACGGCGGTCCGACTAAACTCCGCCCTCTTCCTTTCCGCTAAGATAAACAATTTATCAAAACGTATTTTTTATCAATTTATGAAATACTTTCTTCGCTCACAAATTTAAGAAAAAGCTCCAGCAATCTTTATTTACTTTATAAATTCAACAATGGAAAAAAGTGGACGGAGTTTGAGTTCGACCGCCAGGAAAACAGCGCCAAAAAGTACGACATTCTCGGTAACTTGACGAACTAAAGCCAAACAACAAGGGGGTCAAACAAAATACATTGTTAGATAGGCGAGTGTCCAGACCTGTTCTTCTACGACCGAGGACCTAACCCATAAAGAAACGCCATTACAACTTTTTACTGCTAACCTGCATTGATTACTCCTTGTAATATTATCTGTTGAAACCGTTTTTAATACCTAAACAAATGCCAAAGAATCCTGCAAAAATCGTAGCTTAGACAACAGCTTGTCAATTATTTTTTCGATGTGTCCCTTTCAGCTGTGTGGGCACACATAGTTTGTCCTGAAATCGTTCATCCCAATCGTAAGACATTCGTCTTTAGGACAAAAGAATTCGGGACAAACAATTTTTGGACAAAAACTTAAGGACAAACGCAATTACAACAAAAGACTTTAGGACGAACGCATTTTAGGGCAAATGATTTTAGGACAAACGAAGTATGAGCTTCGAGTCCGTAAAAATGCTGTGTGGCCTGTATTCACCCTCACTCGACGGTTCCTTAGTTGAAGACTCGTCCATAGGCCCACCTTGCCTCAAGGTATCAAGGTAGACTGCCGTCGCCAGTCTGAAGGTTAATTACTCGGCCGAAAAAGTGTCCCAGTATGCTTAAGAGCAAGTGGTAGATAAATAAACGCTAAAGACACAATTTTAAATCTACACGTTATAGAAAGTTACTATGGAAAAACTACAAAGCCGCACCCCTAACTAATTATATTAGCCAACTTTTATAAGCAAGTATGTACATCCAGAATGATGCATTTGTTAAACCTAATAAGTTGCGCCGCAAATAAATGTATGAGATTTCGGCGTCAGCCATTGTTCTTCAGAAATATGTTATTCAAGAAAAATTTTAACCACCAGGTTGGTAAAACTTATTGTTTAAGGAGCGTCCACAGTTAATAAATTAGCACGAATTCAGAATGCTTTGTATATACTAATTTCTCAAATAATAATAATATACTTACAACAGCAAAGCCCCAAGTCGTATCTTTGTTACTTGAGTCGAAGTTCTGATAGTCTAATATCAATATAGATATAAAAAATTTTAAGATTTTAGATAAATATTATAATAACAACATATTATATAATAACAACACTTATTCTTTTGTAAAACTAAAAAAAAAAACTTATTCTAGCGAAGATAAATCCTTTGTGAATACATTCCTGTAGTAAAACACTTTAGTGACTTACTTTTTTGTAAGAAAACCGACCAAACGCTACGAGTGTTTTCGTATTTTCTGTCACTTTTTGTGTCATCACCTCTAATGACCTCGCTCTCGATGAGACGTTAATCTCACTTACATTACCTCTCTACATATAAAATAAAGTGCCTTACTCACTCACTCACTTATCAACGCACAGCCCAAATCTCTGGACCTAGAGACATTAAATTTTGAGGGGGACTTCCACTTACACCGTAAGCACCCAATAAGAAATTATTTTACGAAATTTTTAAAATTAAGGTGTAAAATATGTATTCAATGAATCCTCGATAACGGTTAAACTCGTTGAGCTATAGAGGTGATTTTTGTTTCATAATGAAGCTTAAAGAATAAATATTGTCCATTTGATCGATTTTCCGAAATTTGAAGACTAAAAATGTGAATAGTCATCAAATGAGTATTAAATCTTAAACCCACTGACGTATCAAAGTTATTTTCGCTTAAGTTGTTTCAGGATTGTTTTAAATTCAACCTCTAAAGGCATTAAAAAATTAAAAGGAGTTACAATTTGTCCTCTGCATCTCTTACACTGTAAAAAAAGCTTATTTGGTACCACAAAATATTTTGTCATTTTGTACCTCACCAAATAATTTTGAGGAGACCACACACTTTTTTGCTGTCCCCAGTCAAGTTTTGTAGTGACTACAAAACAATTTAACACTGCAAAATATTTGGTGAGGTCTACATTTACAAAACATTTTTTGGTCACCACAAAATCTTTTTTTTTATAAACCTACTGAGATATCTAGATGATTTTTTGAATAAGAATGAAGGCTATGTAACAAATAGCTATTTTTAAATATTTTAAATTTCGATGAAAATTAAGGATTGGAAAGACGTAAAATGTTCCAGATATCCCCAAAAGCAGGTATAACCACAGAAATATAATTTAAAAATTTTTATTTTTTGCCGCCCCGTTGATACGTGTACCTCTTTTAGGCACGAGCGTGCACATACAAATTTAAATTATTAAGAATTCTGACGACGTATCTTGGCGTGGCGTAGTTGTTTGGAACATTGGTAGGAGGTTTTTGGTAAGAATCTCGTGTAAGACAAGGTGACGGGAACTGCTGTGATATTATGTACACACATATTAGTGACAGCTGGCAGAGGAGTTTATTTTCTATTTGAATTAGAAAACTTGAAATGTGGCTTCCCCTTGCAGCGTAGGCACCATACACGGGGTAAAAAGGGGTAAAGTGTATTTTACCGACATCCTCGATATCTTTTAAACACTGGCAGAGGAGCTAATTTGGTCAGCGCTCAACATCGAGGCCTTTAGCACTGGTGAGGGGTGACAAGATGTGAGTATGGAACAACGCAAGAATGAAGGGGCGGGAGAAACGGGAGATTCCCAAAAAAAACCACTGACCAACGGCATCGTCCGGCACGATTCCTACATGCGAAAATCAGGGGACTGACCCCACCGGGAATCGAACCCGGTTCACCTCGGTGGGAGGCGAATGGTCTGACCATTCGGCCACCGCGCCTCCCTGAATCTAGACGTTACTGACAGTGGCGAATAGTAGTTATGTTTCAAGGAAAGTGGTGCTTAGCCGTGACAATACAGAACTCTGAGTTTCAACCATTAGTCCCGGCTTAAATCATCCCTCATTTTAGTTTCCCATGGTTTCCCGAAATTTCTCCGAGCGATTGTTGAGACGGTTTCTTAACATAAGCGATGACTGATTCCTCTTGAAGATCCTGTCCCTGAGCAAAGTTGCGTGTAATTTTGTTTTCACTTCGCTTTCGACGAGACGTTAAAACATACTTCAATAAAAATTAAATTAAATGTAATGAATTTATTGTTTAATGCTTACTCTTAGTATCTCGTGAAAAGAGTGTACACCCCGGATATAATACCGCTTAACCTACATAGTAACAAGATCACGCTGATTATTGAATACGGACTTACGTGTGAACATTTTTGAACCAACTAGTTACAATCCGTCATGCGTATCGGGGTTTTGTCAGCATATCTCACACGTGTGATGTAACCTTGTTTCTATTGGTACAGTAAAAAAGCGACACCGTTGAAGAAAGACACGCAGCCAATAACAACGAAGTAGCCCTGTAGTTGTGCGCAAAAATACATTAAAAAATATAGGTGTCATAATCGTTTCATATAGCCTAAAATTCTAGGATCCCTGTGTGTATGCGCTTCACACGACAAGATAAAGACACAAATAATGGCTTAGCCTTGCTGGCATGCAACGCTATTTGTCGCCAAAGAAACAACTATATATTTTATTAAAGGCCTGTCGTTTGTGTAGTGTACCGACATAAGTTGTGGTATGCTTCACTTCCTAGTGAAGAATTGTTTGTACATGTAAGACTTAAATTTTTAACTCGTTTCTGAAAATTAAAATTCAAAATGCGAGAATGATGTCATGCAGCTGTGTGAAGCAGAACCACAGCGAAATTTTTTAATAATACATTATTATCCCGTTAACAATGCCTGCGGGCTAGCATCTGCCCATGTGTCCACACTATTATACCGTCGCCTGAGAAAGAAGATGACAGTATTCTGCCACGCCGGAACAAAAAACATCGAGGTAAAATTATTTTAACGTAACACATTCAAATTACATTGACAAATAACGGAAACTTGCCTGAAAAATGCAGGGAAAGTTTCCTTCACGTGTAAGGGGACATTCCCCACACAGTACAGTAAAACTAGACTTGTGGATGCGTTAGTACCAGTTTTTCTTTTGCTGTTATATGGCGTGTTGCACAGAACCTAATTCATGGCGTAACATTTTACGTTGGGAGTTGGACTCGAACCTACAAACCATGTACTTTTAGCTCAGTTTGTTCCTCTGAGATGTTCTGAAGAATATTGCTTCTCAATCTGGTTAGTCATGTACGTTTGTGTCATGGCGTGTCTGCGAACGTGATCTTGTTTCGTTCCATAATTTCCATTGAACTTATTTTGCAAAGGAAAGTTCCCGGCGTGTCGGACACTAATTTTCGCATAGCCTACTTGTTTGTGAAATTTCGTTTAATTCAACGGAAGAGCAATTTTCTTAACGTAGGTAGGTAAGTGGGCTTTGCATCTTGTCGACAGCGAGGTCACTAGAGACCTTGACACACAACTTAATATAATGACTGGAGCTGGGAGAGGAGTCGGCCATGGTCTTAAGACGATAGTGATCGTTCCCTTGCTCTTGCCAGATAAGTTCTTGTTCTTTCAACAATACTCTCGTCTTGACGACTTTTCGTTTCTGATTCTCCTCCTGATCACCCCTTGCTAGAAGCGACATTTGCTCTCATACCAGTTGCATACACAGGCTGCTGTATCTGGGATAATGTTACAAACTTTCAGAGGTCCTGAAGAAGGGTGCCAACATCCACTTAAGATAACACGAATAGTACGGAAACTATACCGAGTATGCCACTTATGCCCTTTTGAGAAACGTCACCGAACGTTACAACGATAATAGTGCAAGGTTGCCTATTACAGTGGACTGCAACAACGGTCGGGGTGTTTCGGAAGATCATACAACTTTTATTGCGATAAGGGGAAGATAATGATCCTCTCCTGAACCGGGAATTAAACTCGAAGCCTGGATGTAGTAGTTAAACATGCAACCTCTGATCTCACGGATAGGCTAACATGTCATATTGTGCAAACGCGGCAGGGGACATTTATGGTAGCCTGACATATGATGTATCGACGTTGTGCGCCTTATGATTTAACGAGAGTAGATAGACCACAGTATGTGTAATTACACGTGCACAAATGCACTTTATAATTATAAGTGAAGTGCACTGATGTACAGATACGATGATTGTGTACGGATAAGTTAATGTACAGATTGTATCTCACCAAGTAACCACGTTGGCGACATATTGCTTAAGCCATGTTTCCAAGAATCTTCTAACAGTGTCGAGTGGTCGTACCATTCGCCTCCTGACGAAGCTATCGGGGCTCAGTACCTAGCGGTGTCCTTCCCTGAATTTTCGCATATGGGAATCGCGCGGAAGATGTCGCTAGTTCGCTGGTTTTCTCAGGGATCTCTCGTTTCCTTCACCCTTTCCTATCCATCGATTCTCCATCGTAGGAGCTCATTACATGTCATCCTTCGGGGTAAACGGATGCCTACGGGCGGGCAGAAGTACTTCGTCATCCAGGGTACGATACTTGGGCGTTGGATACCTTCCTTTCATGAATTAATTATTGTACTTTTAACAGTTTCTGGAAACCGGGCTCGTAGACCCACAATAAGACGACCATGAAGACACACACACACACTCACACCTGACTTCAAACGCTCTAAATCGAAACTAGTGAATATTCACGGATATTCGAATGGTTTTCACAGATTTCGGATGCAACAGTTTAAACTACGACAATCAGTGAAAAACACTGGCAAATAAGTAAATATAAAATAAATGTCATTAATTTGCTAGAATGAAAAAGTGAGTCAGTAAATATCCACTAATTTTACAGTGGTTTTTCACTGATTAAAACGATTTAATTGCTACATCCGGAATCTGTTAAAACCATTGTAATATTAGCGAACATTCACATATTACGGTTTTACGTAAAGTGGTTGTGCTGGATTGTGGTCGAGAAGCCTACGATAATCAGTCTAGAACAGAGGCATGACATATTTGCCGCACACAGTATTTGGTGGAAAGTGATACTAAAACAGCAGATGCGTCTCTTTTACCCCCAAAATGTCTATGTATCTGACTGACTTCACCTCTTAGTCTTAATTAGTCAATCGACGTCCGCGTCGTCAATTTTTATTTTAACAGGATATCGGATAATCCACCGGAATACCAACCTTCCAATCCACTGTCAACTGACACACTGCTAGGCAAACTGTTTTAAATCACGCGAATCTTCAACCAACAAAGCTGCCCTTCTCCAACGTACTAATTTTGAAGCAGAGTAAGTCTGTGAGTAAGTCTGGTCTGAATCTCCTCAAAATGAAAAATTCAAATTCAAGGATTCCACAACGTCAGCTTCTCACGACTGCAATGGAAAATGATCAACTATGTAAGAAAAAATAACGGCACTTGTGCTCCAGCTCTATTTCACATTAGGTAACTGTGAAATTCACTACTCAGCGACTGAAGTTTCTTCGACCAAACCATCAACTTCCTAACGATCGAGATCCCTACCCACAAAAACGAAGAATGCGTTGAAGACACTACACTGTCGACTGTTACTTGGCTGATTGTGTGAAATTTGGGTAAATAAATTACTTTCTTGTGAATAAATAACTCGATAATACACAACACACGAAAAATAAATATATACAATGATTACTGTAGCTCAGAATTTTTGACCATCACTTTATTCACCCCTGAAGCCTGTTTCACAAGATTTTGATGTTTGATAGTCAGAATAGTTATTAATATATGGTAGTAACCAGAAAAATTCGTAGTTTTACTAGCCTGTAGACTAGCTTCCGAGAATATCTGTGTAATCAAGCAGACTGAAGCTGCTCATTGACGGCTCGCTAACACAGTGATATCACATTATTGGGCTTACATTACGTTGCTGCTTTTTAATTCGTTCAGTGACCTTCAGGATGTGTCAAGTAAGTTTAGAGCCAATTGTTGCAGTGACACGATGTTACTTTTGTTTGAATTTTAGCATGTGCCCTAAACAAAACGTGATTTTTTTTCAGTTTCCTTACGTGCGGTTAAATATGAATTCTCGTACTTCGACTGCGCTGTGTTTGTGAGTAATACAATTCTCGAACCATTTACTAATTTTTAAATACATGTTTGGGAACTTCAGCATGGTGGGACGCACCGTCATTTTGCACAAAGAGCTCGTGACTAACTGGACTATGTACTCCCTGACTAGTGCGTAAGAAAAAGCGGTTCTGCAGCCTTGGCCTGCTCATTCACATGATCTGGGCCGAATATACTTTTACCTGTCTTGTGATGTCCAAAGCCTTATCTACAAGATGTCTATAGGAGCGAGAGAGTATCTCCAGGCAATACGTATAGCTATAGCTCACCGCGACATCATTTATACGACTCCAGAGATTGACTAGACGCAACAGGGCTTCGTGTCACGTATAAGTGAAGCAGGAGGGAATGGCCGTAGAAATACTGTAGTGGACTGAGGTGTTTCTTCATTGTCGATTGTGCAATGGTATGTTAGATAAGTTCAACAGTTCCTGCAAGGTAGCCTACAGTTTC
The DNA here is from genome assembly GCA_003012365.1 of Medauroidea extradentata. Taxonomy (NCBI): domain Eukaryota; kingdom Metazoa; phylum Arthropoda; class Insecta; order Phasmatodea; family Phasmatidae; genus Medauroidea; species Medauroidea extradentata. The sequence continues at coordinate 28,823 of PNEQ01064703.1, read as the reverse complement.
CTACAGTAATTATCGTTCGAACACTGTTGTTGGTTGTATAGTAAGAAACGACGTTTTTTTTTGTGGAAATAATTCTGCAACAACTTGCTTCAGTGCCTTACGCACACATCTTCAGCTGTGTTTCATGGTCTGTTGGTTTATATATTTACTCTGACGCTTCGTGGTGTATACTTGCAAATCACATACTTGTGGTGTCTCGGTAACCTCATTCTTATTGGCCCAGTCAAACAAGTAAAACATGTCAATGAAGACACGCTGACAATAACCGCGAAGCAGAGTTGCACATGTGCACGTAATACATTGGTGCAAAATTATTTTCATCGGAAATTAGGGCTTTACATATTGTTCAATGAAGGTATTTATGGATCAGAGTTATCTGTCTTAAATAGATACAGGTTCCTTTATCCACCATCGTTTCAACGTTCATAGCTCATTGACCTGAGAATCTCTCGTGTTTACACCGTAGTAGAAAGGAATAAGATATATTTTTGACTAGCAATGCGTACATGTTTATTGTAATTTTTAATTTTCCATATCTTTTGAGAACGTTCAGCCACTAAATAGCACTACAGACTGTTCGACGATAGTTCCGGTCTATGATTACATTTACATAGTTTCATTAGTTAATCTCCCCCTGCATATCCTGACACTAAGCTTTAAATTTATCGTTACAAATACTTCCTAATAAATAGGTCTACGCCGATCCAGTAATAATGCAACCAAAATTATTGCAATACGGAACGAATTGAAACTGGAAAAGAGTGATTCGTGAAGGCATCGAAAGGAGATATGAGACTAAACAGGTTTACTGGATTTACTCAGTCTGTACACGAGCCTGACGACGTGAACAGATCTCTGTTCTCGGAACGTCGCATCTGCTGTCTATGAAAAAGTCTGGTACTTTTCACCTGTGTTTTCTTTGTTGTGTCGTCTGTAATCACATACATTCGTGTATCTTGTCATTTTTCGTACACCTTACTTTGTTGTTTTACTGTTCTTTGTTTGTTTTTCTTAATAAAATGACAACATTACGTTCTGGAATTAGACTGTACTGCTGTTCAGTTTTTTTTTCGTTTCCTCTTTTTGGATATGAATTTATTCCTTTCCAGAATTGTATGCATGTTATATGTTTGTTGACAACATATAATACTGACATTTTAAACTTATTTTTGTTATATTGCGACATTTATCTGCAACTCGGCAACATCGCTAGCAATGGCGTATGTCGACAAAAACCGGTTACGTTCATAAACGTCTATAACATGTATGCATGTGTTCAAGATGGTTTTGTGTATTATTGACATTGTGTGTGTACATTATTGTTATAGGTCATTCGGGATAAAGTGAGCACTAAAGATTTAACCTTTGAAAAAAATCACTAGCCGTTACTGCATATACGCCACCATCAACAAGAGTTACTTTACTGCTTGTGTGGTTGGTAGCGATACATCGTATGTAGTTCCGTGTATTTTCCTGTTTGAATACAGCATTAGTGAAAGAACGTGAGATAAAATCGATTTCTCTGTATTTAATATACTTCAAAATATATATTTATGATCTTATTGGCCTTTTTACTAACAGTATAATTAGACTTAATTGGCGCCAGAAGAATGTGACACTATCGCCGGCCTCAAGTGATCTTGCACGTTAGCGCTTGCTTTGCGCTTCAGACAGTTCAAAATTCGACCGACAGGTGGCATCAGAGTTAGGTTTTCGCCATTTTTTTTTGCCGCTTATCCATGTTGCATCACTTGCGTGTGTTTGTCCGTTGTGCATATATACACATTTAAAGTATTGTAAATTGCTATGAATATCATTGTCAAATGATGTGAAACCATCAGTAGTCTGTAAATTATGTTTTAAGTTTGCCAGCCTAGAAACAAATTTACTTTTTAATTCACATATTTAGAAAATACGTTATTTATTGTTTATGCTACGTGCGTCGTTGTTCGTGGCAGCAGAACTGAATGAAACTTGAATTTTTGAATAGTGTGTGTCGTGTGTTTTTAGTGGCGGTTTTGGGTTACAATTTCAAAGAAACTATGCCCGCGTTTACGAGATTCGTAATGGTAAAAGTGCGTGTTATATCGATTAGTCGATGGATGGAAACCACTTACCAGTATTATAAGACGTTAACTGGTAGGTATTTATAACTACAATTACTTTATATTATATCTTATATTCAGACCCCGTGCATTTAATGAGTAGATATTGTAGATAAAATTTATCGGAGCAGTTTGAAGTAGTTGTAAACATTGCACGACCCTATGCAAATAAAAGCACGTGGCAATATTTATGTTTACATTCGGCGGAAAGATATAAACAGGCAGAAAATAGAAATTAATCAGGGCTTTTTTGAGCGCTCACTTTATTCCGAATCCCCTATACATAGTGTTTCCGTGTCATGTATGCTTACTTAGTGTCAGGTGTTACATGATGCAGCTACTTCTCGTCCCCCGTAGCGACTTAGTGTAGGAATGTCAGTCCTCATTGAACCGCATCAAGTTCGCGAGAGACTATCATAGTCTAGTGGTTTGTCAATTTCATCAGGATTAAGAGTGAACACGTCTGGTATTTCGATAGTCCGTTTGTCCGTGAACTATTTTGTGTGCACTACCCACTGAAATGTTATGTTGTGTTCCTTTGCAACATCGCCAATTCGCATGTGACGACCGTCCTGAAGCAAACTTTTATAAATTGAACAGTTTTTATAGAGATGCGCTTTTGCGAATGTATTTGGCGGTCTTGCAGAAAAATTCCCACAGTAAAAGTTAAAGCAAAAAATAAATGCCATTATTAACTGTTGTTAACAAGCATTTAACAAACTCGCAATTCCAGAAAGAAAAGTAGTCGTATAAAAAAGACAACACGAAAACAAAAAATTAATATCAGAAAAATACAACCACAAATTACTGAGTGAAGTGGCGCAACGATAACACTTTGGACTCGTCATTCTGATATAGGTTTTCCATGGTTTCCTGAAATCGCTCCAGGCGAATGCTGGGAGGGTTCTTTAACAAAGGCCATGGCCGAATCCTCTCCAAGCTCCTGTCACTGTACCAAGTTGTGTATCACCTCATTTTTAACGAGGCGTAACGCCCACTTACGTTACCAACACAAATTAATACCGAAATGGAATAAAGTCTTGTATGAAGAAAAACAAAACAAAATGCTCAATAAAATAAACAACAAAATAGGGCGTGTGAGAAATGGCGACAGAAATGGTAAACGGAAACTATGATAGGACAAAACACAAGCAACACGAGTGGCTGCAAACACAAACGATACGCCAATGAGAAAACAGATGGCAAGTAGCACGCTTCTTCGACGACAATATTTACGTTCGTACAAGAATCACATCAAACCTTCTATCTGGCATAGAATGTCATACATCGTGGTTACGATTGGCTGGCGGTAATATTGTTCAAATTTCTTGTCTTATCGAATTTGGTCCACCAACGCCACATTTGTTTCCTTTACATGATGCCTTAGCACTCACGCATAAGTTGGCGATTCATTTCCGCTAAAGAAAAGTGTTCTGTCTATACAAAAATTAACATTTGATCATATATCCGTGAGCACAGCCATGTGACAATTACATAATTAGAAGTTTGCGTTCTATATATATGTATTGTGATATATTGCCTGGCAAGTCGGACAGCGAGAGGACCGAGCTGCAACCACGGAAGACAGCAACTCACCTCACTCCCCTCGTAGAGGCGTAATATTGAGGACAAGCACGCCAATATATGGCACGGTTACGAAGTAAACGAGGTATGCCTTCGGTCTGTCATCGGTCTATCATCCACCAGCACTCATCAGATCAACATCAGTCTCGGCGGGTGCGTGCTCGTTCGTCGAAGGCCGTCTCCTCGTCAATCCAGCATTCGGTAAGGTCGTCAGATGTAGTTATGTGGCAGCAGCCCTCAACTTAACATAATTTAATATAACTCTTTTGTAACCGTCTTTGTATTCAGAGTACCTGCCATTCTAGTAGAGTAAATGCCCGTTTAATTATTACTTTTTTTAAATGCTTTAACCCTAAATAATATCCAAATAAACCCACAGTGTAGCTACCATCTGAGCGAAACCCTCCCAATTAAAATGACTTAAAATATACATTTTATAACAGTGTGTTGTAGGCTTTTGTGTGTATCTTTACATATCTCAGTGATTGGAGGTTTTTAACTGTTAGCATCTTGCAGTTCTACCCGCATATCACAAAAACGTGTGGTTTCACAGTAACTTAATTATTATCAGCACAGTCAAATGGGAGAAGCATCTGTATAAAGACACGCTGCCAATAACCGTGGAGAAGAATTGCAGATGTGTACGTTAAGGCATTGAAACAAGATGTCGCAAAAATATTTTCACCAAACTCTAGGTTTCCTACACAGGATGAGTCAGGACGGAGTGTATTAATTTTTCGTGGTGATAACGTATGAAAAAGTAACTGGAAAGTGTGTTTTCGATTCGTCCATAAAGTGAATTATAGTAGAAGAAATGGTATCCCGGAAATTGACAGTGAAATTTAATTTCTTCAAAGAAAAAACAAATATCGCTTGATATAAAGCAACGGCTTTCTATAAAGTATCAAAGAATAACACAACAAGACTTTTTTGAATTGATAAAAATAAATGGAATTTCAAAAGTGTTTTTCAGGGTAGCGTTATTCACACAGTGTATTTATTTACTTTACAGTCAAATTGAAAACTCATTTTATACTTGTTGTTAATTATTTGTTCATAATCTATAACCACAGCAGATGAACATACTCAGTTTTGATTCGAGGGTCGTCTTCCTTGTTTTCAGTCACACTACTCGCGTTGGTCAGCTGGCATTTATATAAACCTATAGCGACGACTATGTGGCGGGTGGTATAACTCGTCGTGGTCGTGAAACATTAGGTTTTGAATCATACAAGAGAATTTAGGCCGGTAGGAATTGAGGTCAGGTTCCAAATAATCAACGGCCGAGACCTAACGCGCGACCATATTCCTAAACGTCCTGAGGTGGTATCGGATAAGTCACGACTTATTATTTGCCTTCCCGTGAGATGACATATAAACAACTAAAGGCAACACTGGACAGTGTTTTTTTATAGAACAAGTAGCAGTGATTTTCAACAACTGTTTGACAAAAACATGTTTATTTTTTACATTTAAAACGTAATGTATTACATTTTAATTTGTTTTAAACTCGTATTATTCATAAATATAGTAATATAATTACAAATGACCTAATATAACTTTATAAATTTAAGTATTACAATTGAAATGACCATCTCTTGTGCAAAGTAAGAAAAAGTAAGCTATATTTATTAAGTGGTTGTCTGGATGAACGTATTTTGCGCGTTGGAGACCTGGAAATGCGTGAAGGTGTAAGGTCGAGACAGCATGCGTATCACTCATTACCCTAGCCTCTAGGCGCAACACACCAACTGGCGTGCGGTCTTCTCGCCGACAACTAGCCTCTACGAGACAAATATATAATATTAACGATGAAGGTGAGATGTACACGTCTGTACCCTATAAAAGATTCTGCACCAAGATCTCAATGCTCAGAAAGCACAGCAAAAACACCCATTTTTGCCATTTTGGCCGCTTGACAATATGTTTAATTATTACTGGTGGACCTGGAATTGGTATACACGCGTGTAACATTCTTTGAATAATATTCCTAAGCAGCCATATCTCATGTGCGTTAGGTAGTTTTGAATAATACGGTAACGGCCGAATCTCGGCACGCAGCTCGGCGGCCTGAGGAGACAGCCATCGTAATGACGTGCACACGTATGCAGGACCACGAAGGCTTTTTTTCTTTTTCTTTAAGATTACTTTCCATTGTCCGTTTGTGCGTTTCCCCACATTAAAAAAAATCTACCCTACAGAGCGAATGTAATCAAACGAAAAAATATAGTACAGTAGACTAAGTTGATTTGACTTTTATTTACTTCGTTAATATTTTCAAAATGACGGCGATTTAAAATGTTTTTTATATGAGATATCTAAAAACGAATAATTTTAACACGGGCGTTGTTTATATTATCAAGACGCTGGCAATGTGGATATGTTTTCTTGATCACATGAGATATATACACTAACCACGCATCTGAAAATCACCAAACTCAATACGTATGTTTGATATTAACGTACGTTGTGTATATCATATTAAGTTTTAAACACAGATTGATTTAGGATGGACTGTATTAGTATCGCGTGGAGAAGTTTGTGAAAAAGTAAATAAAAAATGTAATTTCAATGTTTCCATGAAATTAATTATATTTTAAAATTTACTTAAAAAATTTTTTCCTTTAAATAAAGTAAACTACATGATCTTTAATTGTTTTGACACTATTCAGAATGTTATTATGCCTTACCAGTTGAGGAATTACATTTTGTGAATATTTTCAGGTTAACGTTACTACCACTATAATTCACTTCATAGCAAAATTTTAAAACAAAGTTTTGACATATTTTTCATAAGCTATTGCCACGTTAAATTAGCAGACTCTGTCCCGCATAACTAAGAAGGGAATTGTGTATTTAATTTTTTTTGACGATTCAGTGTTTAGATTGTATGTGATGAATACATTATTTTTTCCTGTAACAACTGAGCCGAATATAAGAAAGTTTAATTTTAAAACCTTTATTTTTCAAACTGTGGTTTAATTAATTCCTATTTTTGTAAGTTCACTATGTTAGAATATAGCGTCACATGAACAAACAAAGATATATTTTTGTATATTTATATCTACATGATCAATGTGATTTTTTTTTGTTTATTTGCACCCACGTTGAGGAAACTAGTCCTATCAGTTAAGCTTGTACCTTCTAGATATATGAATATATCATTCGCAGATTAGTGTGCAAGTGTGATTTCTTTAAAAATAAAACTCTAATTTTTTTAACTACGGCCACCTACCTTGAGATTTTCCTCACGACAAAGGACCGAAAAAAAAAAATAAGATTTCGTTAAGAGCGGCATTGGCACGCCTATTAAATGTCCTATCGTCTCTATGCACAAGGCACTGAACCAGCGAGCAGATTTTAAGTGGCATAAACAGTTACGAACTAGACTTTTACGAATCTGTAATTTGTTTTTATAAAATTAACTAAATATTTAATCAGAACGACATGCGAATGGAGATATTTTTTGAAAAATTTGAAAGCTTAAATACTGTGTTTATAGCACGCTAGTTGTTTTGGAAACATCCCGTTACAGTTTTAATTTTTTTCCCGTAGGTGAATATATCGTGAACACATTTAATTACTTCTAAAACTTTTTTTAGCGTGTCGTAACGCAGATTAAATGCAACGAGTACTCACCGTAAAAATGTAAACCAAATTTGTTTTATTTTACTAATGAAAATTTAATTTCGGAAATTAGTTTTATAGCTATTGGAATGTTTGTAAATGACAACATAGTCAAAACTTCTGAATGTAAATGAAACGTATTTTATCTCATGAATAAGTGTTTAAAAGTCAACAGTATTATAACAATTGCATTTGCGTATTTTCTAAACAGGCCGGTTTACAAAAGGTGTTTATAGATCGTATGCCCAATATTTTTCGAGTTTTGAGCACTAAGAACAAAAAAAGTCAAGTCATTTAATTCCGCGAACAAGACTGACTGTAATTTACAGGGGAAAAAATTTCTAGTCATCAACAATAGTTCGTTATTCATGTCAACTTATTATTTTATTTTTCAGTTATTTTAATGTTCAGAAACTATATTTATGGAAATCAGCATTAATTTTATTTTTACCTTATTGTGCTAGATAATATAAAAAAGTTAAATTATAAAGACGGTAAAAAAAAGTTCAGAGTGAAATAGATTCGAATCCGAATAAAATAAATCGGGCTGGGACGCCTTAGTGTCTGAGCTACCGAATTTGTAATGTAATAGCGGTTGAAATAAAAGTATTTATATTGTAATTCTTTGAAAATCACATAATTGTTTATATTAGTTTATTTGCGTTTTTAAAATGCTAGTGAGTTAATACGTAGTATTCTTGCTGCTACAAATTTGTATTTTCTGTATGGTTCGACTGATTTTGTTTTCTCTCATTTTATTAAAAACGATATTAGGCCAGTGAGCGGTAAAATACGTTGTAATGCATGTAGCCGTCTGTAGGGCTAAGCGTACTGCGCATGCGTGGTAAGTTCAAGCCAAGAAAAAGTCACAGATTAGTCGCAGAAAAGCCATGACCTGCACCTAAACCCTTATAAAAACGTTTAGGAATATTGATAGAGTTCTCGTAATCAGGGAAGACGTTATAGACGAAATCAAAGTCTCAGATGACCAGAAACATGATATACAATCGGCAATGGTATAAGTTAAGAATCCCACAGTCGACTGTAGTGGTTTCAGAAAATCACGGAGAACCGAAATCAAGATCACCTGACAGGTAATCGAATACGGGTCCACCCGAAAGCCAGGAGAGTTAGCACTGCGCTACCTGGCTTTGTAAGTGTAAAACAAACACGCGTGTTTTCCCATCTGAAGGGCGCGGTAGACAGCAATTATCATCACGTTTTATTTTTATAATTGTACCAGTCTTTGCTTATTCTCGACATTGATTATGACAAAATTTTTGTCTTATGAATTAATTTATTTATTTATCATATATTTTCCATAATGGCTCGGCAAAATAAAAATTTGCAAATCACAGTTAATAACGATATTGCAGCCTACAAGGTCTCCTGTATAAAACAACGAAGTAAATTTCTGCATTTTGAAAAAAATTTTGGATTTTTAAAATATTTTTTTAAACTTCAGCAAATTTAATTTAAATACAACAATATTTTATTTTTTGTTCTTATGTAGGAGAACTTGTAGCCTGCGACATCTGTATTAAGGCTCGGTTCAGTCGCCATATTGAATTATATTATTTTCAGCTTTTTTTCGAATTCTAAGAAGAAAAATGCTAAATATGCGATTATACCTCAAAATATATTTACATTTCGCTACAGTACAGACCTTGTAATTTAGCTGTTAACTGATATTTACGCCACATTCTATGTGGCAAATTTTTTTGTATTCATAATTTGGCCGACAAATTGTGACCTAACTATACATTACTAGCTCTATTGCCATGCTTGTACTGTAGCTCAGGGTAGATATAATTTGCGGTATAGTCGCTAATTTAACATTTTTCTTCTCTGAATTAAAAAAAAAAAAGCGAAAAATAATAAAATTCAATATGGCGACTGAAACCGAGCCTTAACTGTGAACTTTTTGTGTTTAGTATGTGAGTTTGTTTTAACGTCGTCTTTAAAATCGTGGCTTTAAAATTTTGACTTTGACGAACCATTATGGAAAAAAACTATGATAGATAAAATAATTTCATAAGAGGAAAATTTGTCTTAAATAACAAAAATATACCTAGTGCAAAAATATAAATGTAATGATGAGTAGTGGTGTCTACCTTGCCCTTAAAGGCGTTCCAGGGAAAAAAATCGTAATGTTATTGTTTTTAACTGTATTAATTTCACAAAAGAGATTTATGCTTTAGTTTCACCAATCTTGTTGTTTACACCTTTTATTGACCTATACATCAATTCCATAGACAAAACAACTTAACTTACTCCTTAGAGCATGGATAACTAGAGATAGCTTGGTGCCTTTGTTGTGAAACCTACATCTAGCGATGGGCAAAATATACGAAAACCGCTACAAAATAAAAAAAAATGTTGCGATATTCCTTTGTGAAGACCTTGACAAATTAGATTTATTGACCATTGAATCTTTTACAATAAATACACAACATATTTAGTTTTATTCATTCTTTAAATTACTGGAAAACGAAAATGCCAAGACAATGTAAACAGAACATGTAAACAAACTCTTATTTTACACAAAAATGAACGAGAATAGATGGATGCTGGTAATATGTGACAGCGAATCATTCTGCATATGATCTTTAAATGTGAGTCATATTTAAAGATAATATACTTACCGCTATGTAGTAATAATTATGAAACTTGTTTCGCTTGGTGCCCATCAACAGCTGATTAGCTCCAGGAATCACTTCACAGCATGGAAAGGATTAGGCAATCAGCTCTCTAGTAGTTATCTATGCTCTAAGACTTACTCGAAGAAATGTGCTAAACATTGAAGTTTGCTTTTCTCTAGGCGGTCAACTGTATTATTTGGCAATACTGCCATAGACGACAGCACATATATGACAAACATTGAATAACTAATTAATCATTAAAGTACAGTCACTTTTACGTAGTAATCGATCATAAAACATACCGACCACCAAAATTAACAATTTCTCTTAAAGTCCACTGGTACTGCTCAAATCATTTGTCACTTTTCATTAAGAGAGGCAACACAACTTTACTGCAGGGCTTTAACTTGATCCTGTTGCATCTTGATGGTTGTAACCCTGGGTATGCCAAGATGAAGAACCCGTCCAAGCTGCCACTGAAGAGGTGAAAGGTCGTCCTCCTTTACTAGTTACTGTTCTCCTACTTTGAGATCACCTTCACTCTGCTCCATTTTCCATTTGAATATAGGGTGTGCAGGTACTGTTTATGACATTGCTGCCAACAATGTCGGATAGCTTGTTCAACTAATTTCATACACAGTTTACATAAACACTAATGCTGCTGTGCTCGAAGATCCTACGCACCGTTTGTTTGCAGGTAGCGTAAGGTTGGAAATGAATATGATAATGTAAACCAGATGTATTTGCAATTTAGACCATGACGAGTTCTTCTGAATGCAATTCTGTATGTTGATGTCTTGACATTGACACACGAAAGAGCTAACCTTCCCAATCTTCATCTCTGACTCATGTTCTACCTGGTTTGGTGCAGGTTCTGCATTGGGCCATGCACGCTGGTCTGATGTAAGTCATTCAGTTTCTTGCCACCATAATGAATGGTTAATGAATTCTGTAGGACCTAAATCTGTGGAAGTACTGTGTGCAGGATTATCAACAAGTGCAATGCATATCCAATAAATTGCAACTCTACTATCTTGTGTGCAGGCTACCCTGTTGACCACGAATGTCTTTAAAGAATGTGGAGCTGTTTTGATCCATACTAGCACACCAGTGGAATCACACCACGCTGTAACACTTTGAATTACGATGCGTTTATACAGCATGTCTTCAATGGTTTCAATTAATTTCAAATGAACCCCAAGCAGCTCTAAACAATGAAGGGTAACTGGTTTTAAAAATGCGACTCGAGATTTGGAAAATATCAAATGTGCAGTTGTTTCACTACTACCTGAACACCTTAAATAAGCAACTATTCCATATCCCTTGTCGGATGCATCGTAAAACCCATGAATCTGGCAGACTGGATGGAATGCTGGAAAAACGAGGCGTGGAATGCAAACTTGGCTGAGAACTGTAAGTTGTGTGATGAACAAGTGCCAATATTTTTTCAGTTCTTCAGGTGGGATGGCATCCCAGTCAAACCAAGTAACCAATTTCTTTGTAGGAATATGTTTGCTTTAAAGACGACAGAGATAATCAAACCTAACGAATAATGTACTTTTGAAATGTCAGACGGGATTGAGCATTTAGTAATGGTAGCAGTACCTTGAAGTAAGTGGTATGAAAATGCATCAATTGTTGCTTCCCACTCAACTCCTAGCACTATGATAACTTCTTTGTCTTCTTGAAATCTTATTGGACAAACTCTGTGACTCTCTGGGAATGATCTACTCAATGATTCATTGTTACCTACCTATTTTCTCAGCTCTAAACCTCCTAGATTAAGTTGTTGTATTAAGTCTGCTTGTAATGCAAGTACAGTACTCGTAGCAATGTCGTCTGTAAATATATTCTCCAATACAACTCTGGCAGCCTTAGAAGAATTTGCCTGTTCTTCCATGGTAAGCTGCTGCAATGCTTTCATAGCCAAAAAAGTTGCACAAGACACGCCATATGTACCTATAACAGGGTCAAGCTGATACTCTTCAATAGACTGGATTGGTGTTTCCCGCCGCAGAAAGACTTGGTACAATTGGTCGTCTGGATGTAATATTACCTGGCAGAACATCTTACAGATGTCGCTTGTAAAAAGTATTGACTGGAGGTGAAATGAGTAATGATTTCAACTATGTCTCTTTGTAGTTTTGTCCCAGTCATAAGGACACCATTAATGAACTTTCCCGAAGAAGTTACTGAAGAATCATCAAACACCACCCTCAAGCTTGTGGTTAAACTTGAGTCTTTGAGAGTGCAATAAGGAAAATAGTACTGGGGGGCTTAAAGTGGGCTTCTATTTAAGCGATGCATGTGACCTAGTGTCTCATTTTCCTTGAGAAACTTAATATGTTCTGCCTTTTTGTCGAGTTTCTGAGTAAGGTGACATTCTAAACAGTGCAGACTGTTTATTGTTTGTTTGCAAGAGTCACCTAGATCAAGAAGATCCTTGAAAGGAAGTCTTACCCCATAGCATCTATCTGGAGTATGGCTGTGGGTCTCAGCGTGGTGCTCTTCACTAACGTTATTTTATAAATTTACTTTCTTCACTAGCGGAAATTCTACAGTCTTCCAAAATCTTTTCAGGATGTGTGAGAGACTAGGCTGCAGTGAGGTGAAAAAAGAAACAGTACTGTTTAAAGTACTGATTCCTTCATGCTTAATCCTTCCGATCAAAACCTAGCCAAATGTACTGTGCAGAGCAGTGAGGAAACCGCAAGAGGCCTGGTACCGCCCACCATCAAACAAGTCTGGGTAAATGTCAGCACCTAAGAGCATGTCAATTGGCCCAGGAATGTCGAATGTAGGATCAGCTAGATCTAGATTGTGGTATTCCTGTCTTACCTCATGAGGCAGGTGAATGCTGGGCAACTCAGATACAATTCCTCTAGTATTAGAGCGTTGGTTACAATTTGTGGCTCACTTCTCACAGATGGTATCAAGATCAAAGAAACAACACCCTTATTAGCAGTGACAACAGAGTGGGCAATTCCGACAACTGGATTATTTGCTCTGTGACGACACAAGCCTAACCTTTCTACACAAGTTTCAGAAATAAATGAGGATTGAGACCCTGAACCCAGCAAGGCGCGGACTTGTATATATGTACCATTGGAAGCTTTGACACGAACCAAAACTGTTCCCAATACAACAGTACTTGCACTGTAATCACGGGATGCCACTGCGAACAGAGGTTTCTCATTCTGACCCTCTCCAACAGTATCATTATTAGAGACAGGTAATGAGCTAGGAGAACTGGGTGTAGGAAATAATTATGAAGAAGTGTATGATGACTTCTATGGCAGTGGGAGCATTTTATCCTTGAATAACAACGCTTAACATGATGAAAACCTAGACAATTAAAGCACAGGTTCTTTTATCTCACTGATCTTAATTTTTCGTTGAGTGTCCATCCAAGGAATTCCGATCATTTGTATATTGTATGATCTCCTTTACACACAGTACATACATTTCTGTTGGAGGTTACCAAAAACGAATTTTTGACATCTGGATGTGGCAAAGACTTTGCACGAATTTTGGAGGAACACATACTTAGTGAAGTTGAAGTATTACCAGTGGCTAGCAGCAGGGCCTTGCAATGTGACTCAAGGAAGTTTAGAAGCTGTTCAAATGTAGGCATTTTTACATGCTTTTGAGACAATTCAAATCGGTTTCTGGTCTCCTGATCCAATTTAGGTAATATTATATTTAACAGCACAAAACTCCACTCACTCACCGGAAGAGAAAGAACTGCCAGGGCTCCTAAATTCTCCTTGAGTACATCAACCAGGTTTCTTAATTTATCTGGAGCACTGATACTGAGTTTTGGGAGACACATTATATTCTCCCAGTGCATGGTAGCAATTTCTCTTACATCCTGATATCGTTCAGTCAATATTTTCCAGGCCAACTCATAATTATTTTCAGACAGAGGAAGAGACTTAATCAGGTTGAAAGGTTCTCCAGACAACGATGTAAGCAGGTACTGATGTTTTTCAATTGCCGAGAGTGAACTGTTGTTGTGAACTAGTGATGTGAAGAGATCGTAAATTCTGTAACTGCCCCCTTGTACACAGGGAGCTGTAACGTGGGAAGTTTCAAATTTTTCGTTTTGCTTTCACCTTCGGTAATATGACCCTCACTGTTTCGCTTCGTTTCAGAAATAGGCAACCTTGACAATACTTCTTGTATTCTATAATATGCATTGTCAAAATCTTCTAATTCCTTTTAGCTAATTTCTATATCATTTGTTTGTGACGCGAGTTGAAAATGACTTTCCTCAAACTCATATTTTAACTTTTGCAAATCAGTACATTATGCTAATAATAAACCAGCTTGTCTAGAATCAATTTCCGCTTGCTCTGCCAATGTAAATAACCTCTTTATTCTGTACCTTACCAGATGCAGCTTAGTTCGCAGTTGTTTTTTGGACATTGTGACTTTCTTAAATATACTTAAAACAGTTAACACAAGATGAGAAATGTTGTAATTCTAACCTTACGACTGACAACATGAAATAGTCGTAATGGTACACATAACAAAACCTTCAAAAGATGCGGTAGCTGGCACGAAAGTGTGGTATTAACACGAGTTCATGTTCGTAGGTATGTGGTGTTGACGAACAACAGTATGGTATACACATTTATGCCGGAATCAACTTATCCGGCCCGGAGGACCAAATGTTTTTGACTGTATTAATTTCACAAAAGAAATTTATGTTTTAGTTTCACCAATCTTGTTGTTTACACCTTTTAATGACCTATACATCAATTCCATAGACAAAACAACTTAACTTACTCAAAGAAATGTGCTAAACATTGAAGTTTGCTTTTCTCTAGGCGGTCAACTGTATTAGTTGGCAATACGGCCATAGATGGCAGCACATATTTGACAAACATTGAATAACTAATTAATCATTAAAATACAGTCACTTTTACGTAGTAATCGATTATAAAACAGTTATATTTGAATAAAACATTGTTAGTTTTGTAGACGTTACTCGGGGGTTCTATATCCTCTTACAAAAAATACCTCAGCCAGTTTTCCCGTAATGACATTTCAAAGACAAAATCGGGATGTTTTTAGTACACACACCCCACGAAAACCAATGAAAATAGTGAAACGAAATAATTCTCAGTAAACGTACATGTCACTGGCTAGGGTTTTACGTATATAAAACACATTCAAACATGTTTTGTATTATTAAAATATTTCAGAAATTTGGACATTTTTATGCTACTTATAGAATTTTTTTAAAAATGCAAAACTATTTTGTATTTATTTTCCATATTCTGAAAGCCCTCCCTAGCCCAGGGCATTTACTTTGATCGTGAATAATTTATTTTCATTATGTTGTTTGGTTTTCGGGGGTGTACGAAGTAACTGCATGCAAATTTTCACTTCGAAATGTCATTATCGGAAAACTGACTGAACTATTTTTTTTTGTAATATGATAGTGTACTCCCAAGCAACATCTATAAAACTAACTCTGTTTCATACAAATATAAAATTATAATGTTTTCCCTCTGGAACGCCCGTAAGTGACGGAGATAAACAAAGCTGTTTTTAAGCAATGGTAAAATTACAATTTTTGAAGTAGAGTTGTAGATTAACAAATCTATTTTCATGCACTGGTAGGATTCAAATGTTTAAAGCATAGTTGGAGATAAACAAAGGCCGCGGCGGCAGACCACTCGCCTCCCACCAAGGCAATCCGGGTTCGATTGCCGGCGGAGTTGGTCCCTGATTTTTCAGATGTGGAAAACGTGGCGGACGTTGTCGTTGGTCGACGGGTTTTATTTGGACAATACATTTTCCCTCTTCTTACTTCTTGTAAACGCTAATTCATCTCAGGTCATCCAGGAATAAACATATTTGCGGTATTTGCTATATTTCCCTTGACTATACCTTAAGGGCGCGGTTCACCTCAGGTTTCAAAGTCTTTATTTATTTTTATATTTGTACCAGATATTTTCTTCTTATTTTAGACATAAATTGTGATTAAACCTTCTTCTTAGGAAACTTTTGTATTTCTCACAGTTTTTGCGTAATGAGTCGTTAACGTCAAAATTTGTACTTTACGGTTTTAAGTACGCCACTTAAACCAACTGACATACCAAATTGAAAAAATTCACACTCTACAACAATATTGTAGGCTATGTTTTGACATATATAAAAATAAAAAAAAAATTCGTATTTCTAAAAAATATTGACTTTTTTTTTGTTTTCACTTTAAAATTCAGCATTTTTTATTAAATACAAAATTATTTAATTTTTTGTATTTATATATGTCAAATCATAGTCTACAAGATTGTTATACACTGTGAATTTTGTCGCTTTTGTATGTCAGTTGGTTTTAGTGGCGTACTTAAAACCGTAAAGTGCAAATTTTGACCGCTGCTTTAACACCTTTCCCACTTTACAAGGCTAAGGTACAATCAGTAAATATGGAAACTTCTGAAACTGAAATAAAAATAAATGGCATGTAGCTCTATAAATATACGTTTAATACTTCAACTAAACTTTGACAGAAAGTAACAATTAAATACAAAAGACATCTTCACACTAACATTTTTTGGGGTACCGTCTAATGAAAACATCACTTCCTTTCGTGGTAATTATTTAGAAACTTTTGCTCCAGTGGAAACGCATCAAAAACAAGTTGAGAAATTTTATGCTATCTTATAATCTACTGTAACAAATCCAGGCGAGGCTTGCGACAGAAATTCCTCTGGCGCTTAGGCAGTGATTAATTGTGGCTCTATCGCGCGGAGTAGATAATTGTAAATAACGGGTAACATAAACAGTTCAGACAGATTCTCGCGGATAAAACCGCGATTTGTCAGGCAGCGATCCACACAAGGCATGGGTGGATTGTGGGAAGGAGGGGGGCAGTCGATAATTATTGATAACGATACGCGATACATCAAATCCTCGTTGTGCGTCAACCACCTCCTCTCTCCCCCCCCCTAGAGAGCACCATAAATGAAACACGACGGGTCAGGATGCAGCCTCCGTTCAATAATGGAGGGGATTCTCCTGTCGTTTGTAGCAGGCGCAACAACGCAACCCCTTTACCCTCACCCTCATACCCTTACTTCACCCAGGCCCGTCCCTTCCTGCAATCTCCGTAGCTGGCGGTAATCCGCGGGAAATAGCCCCGGCAGGCGCACTTTAGGCCCCGGGCCGAGCGTATGGATCAACAGCTGTTTTGGTTAGGATTTGTGGCCGACGTTAGCGGCAGGGGGTTTATTTGTCGTCGGGGTTGTTTCAGGCCGCGGGAGGATCGCGCATCATCCCATCCCACGGCGTTCAAGCACGCCTAACTGTTAGGCCAGCTCGTGGCGACAGATTGTTTGTCAAACACGTCGACGCCGGATAAACGCGCATTTGACATTCCTGGAAGCGGGGTGGCGGAGGGAGGGACTAATTGACGCAGTGATGCATTGGGGGTTGCTTTCAAAAATTGTAATCCCGTGAGTTCGGTTTTTAAATTATGGTTTATTGTTGACAGATTAGCTGTGCCGCGACTGTTTGAAAACTTGGCTGTGTTTACAAAGGCAATGATTCAATTTGAACGAGGTAACTAGTGGCCTGTAAAATTCGCGTTACATTTTGGTCACAAATAGGACTCAAACATTTGTGAGTTCTTGTAACTTAACACTGTTGCCTGGTTGGCCTGATATAGCGTTTTGTTGTGCGAGTAGTATTTCGTGTAGCTGTCCACACTACACAGTGATAACCATTGCGCTCTTCCATTTGTGAGTTATTTAGGAGTAGGCACTAAGTAGAAGGGGACAGGGAGGGAATATGAGAACTTGAATAAGTATAGGTGTCGGTGGACTTCTGTCAGGTGGCTTGTTGTAAAAGAAAAGGTAGAATATCTCAAGAACAAATGCCACCCCCCCTCCATCACGTATCAATTTCGTACATCCTCCAGGGATTATCTCACTGCTTATCTCTTCGCTCGCCTTGACAGAGTCGCCGGTAGACGGTAATCTTTCCAGCGATGATATGTTCGCTGTCCTGTACACTTTGCCCCTGCACCACATATTTTTTTTGCCAATATTCGCTTTTTTTGAGGTTCCTGTTTGAAATAGACATACACCACCACGGACTTATTTTGTGTAGAAAAATCGATACTTCTTGCCTCCTCAAGCCTTTTGTACCAAAACCGTATAGCCTGATTTCTGGAACATTTTGAAAGTTTAACAATACGATGAAAAAAAAAGTTAAAAGCAAATAAATATATTTTGCTCTGGACAGTGATTCACAATAACATTTCTTACATATTGGTTTTTGTTAGAAGTAATTATCTTCAAAACTGGCTTCTCCAAATGCAATTTCATACAGCATGGGTTTCCCTATACCAAATTCTCACAGACGTCAAACCAGGCAACACTCTTAAGAGGAATGTGTATCGGTTTAAAATTTCCGCATTTGACAGGTGGGAAAAGCGGAGCGATAAGAGCCAGAGTATCACGTTCGACGAGAAGCATATCACCCGTACTCGCAACGCGCCAAATTGGCTTAATATATTTTATTGTAGACTTTTTCCTATGGTACTTGTCCTAAAATCCTAAAATTTTATGTTTTGATAGTATAAAGTAAAGTCCAACGCATGCATCTCGTTTTGCACTTTACACATACAGGTGATATTTTCGGAGTTACAACATACAAAAAAAAAGCAGCTTTTAGCAATTTTAAGATGCCAGGAAATAATGATTCTAGTAAGCGTACTGTATTTTTAAACTCATAGAAACACAGTTTCAAGTGTGTTGTATTTTCATAGATAAGTGTAATATGAATAAGTTAAGCGGTTTCGCGTGAAAAACTATTTGCGTAGCACGCAACATCACCGTCCATTCGCCAGGCGAGGACTCCTCTGGAGATAACATAAAGTGTTCAGTGAACTGAATTTTATACCAAAATTATAAGTATTGAATTAGATTCAGCATTCAGCATGTTAATTAAGAATACTGTTAGATATGAAATACGTGATGGTGTTCCATTAGAAACACAACAAATTACTGATTACTGAATAACCAAACGTAACATGCGTACGATATTTTGAAACCTAAGCCTTCTGTAATAAAACAGCGTCTGATAATGTGTCCAGTAAAATATAACAGAAACGCTAATGTAATTTAAGAAAGTGACTAGCCTTTGTTAACGTGACGGTTGCTTTCCAGCGAGAGATACAGAATAACAGTAGCACTCAGAGAACTATAAGTTCGTTACGTTAGTGTCATAAAGTTACGACTTTGTTTCCAGTTATGTTTTGTGTACACCTCTGCTTTAACAGACCATCATAAAATAAATAGAAGCATAATAATACATGTTAGCTTTTTTCATCCGTTGACTCATAATTATAGCAGTTTTAATGACCGAAGCAGCAGTTACAGTTGCAATAATGAGACACGCAATATGAAACGGGATGTGTACTTTTGGTGGTTAATTTTAATAATTCATGCCAAACATCAAAGCGAATGAATGATATGGTTTTAATATTTGGTTACACGCGTACATTTAATACCGTGTTACAAGAAAATCAAATGTATTTTTAGCCAATGTCGACATATATTGAATAGTGTGAGAATATAATTTTTTCGCAGAATAGCCATTGTTCACGTTTTTAAAAAGGAATAGTTCACCTTTTTCACTTGACTGCAATATGCAAAATAATTGAAAATAAACATGTGTTAAAAACTTTGATATTTAATTATCCTAGGAACAACAGTATTCTTCAGTCACACGCAGATTTTCTTGTAACAAAACCAAGTTAGCGTTGAGAACTTTTGTAAATAGCATGTGCAAGAAATAATTATAATTGCTGGAAAGATACGAAACATACCTGCGAGCTTTTATGATGCCACAAATAACGCTACTAGATATCATTGGCTGACATGTCATTGATGAATAAGGGAAAGGTGGTACGTCCCGAGACGCCAGTGATAGTAATAATGTTAACAGCCTTGGTTTGTAAAACTTGGAAATTGTTCTTGCACAATGAACTAAATAATGTCTCAGCACATATAAACACATCGTGGAAGTTTGTTGAACAACATGGTAATCCAGCTTCGTATTGAGGCTCTCCTGTCACATTTTCAAAGCCACGTTCAAACATAATATCTTATCTATGGTCATATAGAGATTATTCCATTTACTGCAACAAATATAACAGGTACATTCTCTTCTATGGAAATGCACACGGTCCTCTTCATTAGGGGTTGTGTATTAGGCCTACTGACTTAGGCTTATGGACGATGAGAAGTGAGTGGTTACCATTATTCAATCCATTCAGTAAAAATAAAAGAAACTTTAGATGTCATTTAGGAAGGTAGTTGGACTCGTCGAGTGAGTGAAGAGGTCTTGGTCAGCGTTTAACATCGAGGTCTTTAGCGCTGGTGAGGGGTGATATGATGTATGGAGCATCGCCTGAATGAAAGGACGGGGGAAACGGGAGATCTTCGAGAAAACCCACCGACCAGCGGCATCGTCCGACACGATCCCCACATGCGAAAATCCGGGGACCGACCCCGCCGGGAATCGAACCCGGATCGTCTTGGTGGGAGGCGAGAGGTCTGACCTCTCAGCCACCGCGGACCACCTTGGACTCGTCCAAACAGACGCAAACAATTGTTCGGACAGACACGGGTTTTCAGTTTAGAACCAACCTTGTATTCTCCTGAAGTGGTCTCGGAAATCCATGGAAATCTGACATCAGGTGATCTCCTCCTGAATGCGAGTTTAATGTCTTTACTACTGCTCTTTCGATTGACAACACGAAAGAATATAGCCAGCGAATGCCGTTGATTCTCCTTATAAATGACAACTTCATTATAACTTCACTGGTTACGTAACATGTTCATATTAATTTCACGTCTTTAGGTGCGAAAGTTTACATGTGGTTAGGCTTTGCATTATAAACAGCGGTTAGCAACCTCTGTGTTAAGGACGAAAGGGTTACATGTACGAAATATCACGTCACCTCTATTGGCATGCAGACTTATAGTACTTCAATCCTTCAGCCCTTCAGCTCACAGCCACAGTTGTGTATCCGGTAACCGTACAGTTGAAGTAACGGAAAATTTGTTGACAAATAAAATTTCTAATAGTTAGTAGCATTCATTAAACGAGGATCAGTATATAATAAGATATTACTAGCATACTAATAAGTCTACTTTCCTCAACGTGGGAGTAAATAAACCCTATAAGTTAAAATAGTTTACTTATCTTATTTCGAAAAATATCAAATAATAATACATTAATTTATTCTTGTGCCATCTTCAGAAATAAAAAACTAATCACATCAAAGTTGGATAGTTCAGCAAATAAATAATTAGTTTGCTTTCTCTAAATTCTGTAGTTTTTGACATATATGTTTAAAATTATGTATTCTAGACATAAAATCTTCTAAATCGGGCAACATACATCAACAACATTAAATTAGAGTAACCTTACTTAATACTTAATGTCTACGGAGTATCCTCGGATATTTTATGTGATAAATTAAAATCGAAGGGCAACAGTTTATAAAAAACTGAATAGAGTACCAACAAAATACTTAAAACAGCGTACGTACTGATTTAGGCGAAATTTTGATAGTTGGTTTATTCAGATATTTGATGTGATACATAATATTTAGAATTTTTCCGCTGCGTAATTATTGCACAGAAAGAAGAAAATACACAAAAGTCATGCCACTTTACTAATACGTGTACTGAGTTCGATGAAATTATAAAAAAAATGTTCCTTTAATATCTCGTGTGATCAGAATATGTTCAAACAGACTCTCCTTTAAAAATATGAATACCGTATAAGCAAAAAAAAAAAATAAAAAATAAAAAAATAAAAGTAAAGTTAACTTAATAAGTAGGCCTTCCCGTAATATATGCATAAAAATTTTGAGTAAATTATTTAATAAATATTCTTCTGCTACTCTGTGTTCTCGGAAAAAAATTCAAATTTCCTCGAGTTTGAAAATATTAAATAGAAATTAACAATATACACATAAGTTCGAGACAACTTACTAATAAATACATGTGTAGTAAGATTGATATAATTCTGAAAATTTATCTTATACGACATCATGTTATGCTAATAATATAAATATGTATGCCGTTTTGAAAATATAAAAAATAATAAATAAACAAATAAACGGTATACGCGAAAGTCAAGTAAGTTAATTTTGTATTGTGTATCAAGTTCAAATTAATTCTGAAAATAATATTTCCTCAGATACATCATACTATGCTAGAAATAGAAAAATTGCCTAGTTTTGAAAATGCAAACATAGGATGAACAATAAAAACAAAATTCAAACCAATTTACTAAGTAGTATATTTGTACCACAATTAATGAAATTCTGATATATGTTTCCTCAGAGTTGTCATACTATATTAAAATTAGATGTATTGACGCCATCACGAAAATATGAAATTCGGACAAACAAAATACACGAAAGTCGAGTCAGTTTTGTACGTAGTATAAGCGTAACAAGTCTGATGAAATTCGAAAAAAATATATTCTTAGGTATGCCACTTTATACTTAAAATATGAACGTGGCCGTCAGTTCGAAAATATGAACAAAATTAAGGAAAAAAGACAAAATTCAAGTCAGCTTTGCATGTACTAAATGTGTACCAAGTTTTATAAAATTCGGAAAAATATTTCCATAGATATGGCGTATTATACTAAATATATAAATATGGCCACCATTTTGAAAAAGTGTATATGATATGAATGAGTACGTTAATTTGAATACAGCACAGTATGTAGCAGGCCTATACGTGTGCCAACTTTGATGAGATCCGGAAAAATATTTCTTCATATATGTCATTAGTATGCTAAAAAAATATATATGGCAGCCATAGCCAAACTGTATACACGGCAAGAATTAAATTCATGGAAATAAAGTAATCTTACTGGGTTCAGATTTTGACTAATTTATAAAAAGTGGTTTATTAGATATCTAGTGTGATCAAAACAAGTAAAAAGGACCACCATTATGAACACAGCACAAACAAAATACACAAAATCCAGATTACTAAGTTTGACATGTGCATCTAGTGTGATGAAAATCCAGGACACATGTTCAAAAGTTATTATTGAGGGACATACAGACATACAGGCATACAGAAGGAGACATTGCAGACCAGTGCTATTATTGTCATATAGAGAAATGTAGGCTCAAAAAAATTATCTTTTCTTTAAAGGCCCTATGTGTACGAATTTTAAAAGACTGTGCTTCGCAGGAAATAATAATAAATAAATAATGTTTTTTTTGTGAGTAACCCTTCTCCGAAAACAAGTTTAATAATTTATTTTTGAAAACAGAGTTTCGTGCCATCCTCTGTGAAATATGCGTTTCGTACAGGCACAGTCATTTATTTAAGCTTTCATTTGATTGGTTCTTGCTCAGGTTACAGAACATATTAAAATAAATCTACAGGTAGACGTTGTACAAATATCATAACTCCCTAGCACATATTTCTTATAGCATTACAACAGTTGAAATAAATTTTGAGTTAAGTTGCTTAAACCTCGCGAAAGTCATTCGCACATTTCTAGTACATGTGTTAGACTTCTTTAAATAAGCAATTGTACATCTTGGGCGACAATAATCACGTTGGTGCAGTGATATTACAATAACATTATCAGCTTCCTTGCAACTCATTATCAGTGGTAAAGTAAATATTAACTTCAAAATATTTTTGGACATTCAAAACACAAGTTAATTTTCTGAGACTTATACAGTATTTACAAAAAAAGTTAGGAAATATTTTGATCGTACGACAAGGATGAATCCCAGTCTTACCAAACATGTTGCAGTTAATAACTATTTTTACGTAGCGTAAAATATATTCAGTCTTTTTTTTAGCCCAATAGACTTATTTAATGAATTTTGAGGGTTTAGCATACCGAGTGAAAAGAAATATTTTAAATACCCTTCTGTTTCTGACGAATCACCATTGCAAAAAGTGGAAAGTTCCGTAGAATTTTATTGGGTTTTAAAACTGCTACAGCATACAAATGCAAAATTTATTTGAAAAAGTTCACCTCATTAAGAAAATGGTCGATCCTTTAAAGAAAAATCTCGCATTTGTTTTTCGAGACGTGAGTATTCAACATCCTTTCTGAATTGGAAGCCATACCTACAACTACGGATATATCGTTATTTAACGTGGTGAAGTCTTTATGCAGGAAAGTTTCCAACATCGCGTTCCCTCACTTGAAGGTCTTCTTTTGTTGTTGGAAGCCGTATATTCGTCTTCAAGATGCAAATTTACCCTTTCATTCGATCATTCATTGCGTACGGCAACGCTGAAAGCATGCTTTTCGCGTGCAGGCAGCAAAATACGTAGAAAAAAAATTCAATAACGTAGAAAATAAACGGAAGCCCATATTCTAGGTGGAAAACATCTTTAGAAAAAGTTACTGCTTTCATTTTCATTAAAAAAAAAAACTATTCTTTTATCAATGCTACCTATGCTTGAAGCTTGGAACGTTACGTTATCAGAATGGGAAATAAAATGAACATTAAAAGTTTTTTTACAAGAATGCCATGCGCTGGGCTTATAATTTTATAAAAATTTCCAATACTTTAAGGATTATGTGTATATTAAACCATGCAATAAAATTTGCTCCAGTATTTTAAGCAAAAACTGGAACATTCATTTAAAGGATATGAACTTGCTAAACTATTTAGTAGGTATATTAATTAACTGAAATGCTTTACTTATTTTTACTGCAGAGAACATAAAAGCTTACAATAGGCCTTCTCATGATGTTAAAAACACGATTCATGCCACTTTGTAATTCCTTAAGAATGTTTCTGTCCGCCCTTTAAATGAAAAAAAAAAAAAAATGTTGTCGACTCACAGTGCTCTTGTAAACCATAACAGTTAACACAAAATACTTTATAGAATCACTTTAAAAAGTTTTTAAAAAAATTGGCTTAAAGAACTAAAATATTAAAAATAATTGTCAAATATAAAACACAACACAAAAACTAGTTATGTAGGTAGGTAACTGCTAAGAATAAAAACAATAACATACACATATTATGTACAAATCGACTAACAAGCTATTCCCTATATCTTTGAAGTAGGTGCCAAGCAGATTTCAATTATTCAAAAAGCTGTTTTGAAATATGAAACCTAGTACAAGATACAATATATTAATTGACAACAAATAAATTTTCCCTATGTATAAACTAGCAGTGCGCCCGCGGCTTTGCTCGCGTCTATTACTCAGAGCAGTGTCACGATAGAACAGTAGAATGAAATTTCTGTATAATTTATTTCTCGCAGGTCGTACTAGCTTTTCGTCTCGCCAGCCTTAAAAGTTCACAAACTAAGTTTTTTTCTTAATTAAATTAAGTTATATTATGAAATAAAATATTCGCATTACATTTTTTAGTTACGTACGTAAGCATCATTCTGACGCTAACACCGCCTCAATATCTCTACTAATTAGATAAGTATCATCGGCTGATTGAAAACCAATTTTATTCTTTTTCACCTCCTTGGGTCTCGAATTTCAAAACATCTTAATTTCACACCTTAAATACTTGATGAAGTATCCAAGTAAAATGAAAATCACGACAATAGCTCATTCAAACAAAGCAAAATCGATCATTAATTAAAAATCACATATCACCCTTGTACAGAACCGAGAGTTCGAATTTTGAAAAATCTTAAAACGCCTGTGCGACCATTTACCTAATCATCATCCTGAAGCAAAGATGAACTGAACATCTCTAATGGTTTCAGTATACAGGATGGAAAGTAAATCGCGGAAAAACTCACTGGTGCAGGTAGCCAAACCTAAATCAAGAATAATGAGTATAGGAACCACGCCTCTATTGTCAATAGTATGGGCGTAATACCATCGTGAAAGTTGTTTTACTGAACATGTCAAGTGACGACAATTCAACAATCCCTACAAATGGAACGATGACCTTCCAAATTCGATTCAGATGCATGATGACACGTAAGCATGGCATAAAGTGTGAACACCATTCCATCCCATGCGATGGAAACGCGGGGTTGCCTCTGTTATCATGTATGTATTTGTGTACAAGTTCGCATGTAGCAGCCCACCGTAGTGATTAAAGAACCAGAAATACATAAGGAACAAAAAAGGCGCACTTGTCCGAATACGCTCAGACAAACAGTTTGTGAGATGCAGGCACTCAAAATTCAGAACACTGCGGTAATGCCGACAGGTAGGCAACCCTTGTAGCACGTACATGAAGACATTCTGCCAAGGCACTTCTGCAGATTTTTTCAATGTATCCCATCTTAAGCTCGGGTACCGCGTAGGTGTGAGTCGTTAGTTTGCATACACCATCTTTCATGGCGATGTGCTGTAATAAATATCAATACAGTCCCGTACAGCATGCAATAGAATGGGATTGACTTCACAATCTTCAATACTGTCACTGTATGCTGACGGCACTTCAACAAAGTCCGGACATTATGGGTCACATCCTGTGGACTGATGAAGCTCATTTTACCCAAGAAAGTGTACTTACACTGAAAGAAAAATTTTGTAGGATGTCTTCCCTGTAAAATTATTTTGGCAGAGGTTGGTAAGCAGAGTTTCTCCGCGGAGTGCCGCAGAAGCTCTTAAGGGCGCGGTCTACCGCAATTTTCATCACCATTTTTTATTTTTTATTTGTACCATATATTTTTTTCTTATTTTAGACACAAAATGTGACTAAGTTCGGCTCTTATGAAATTTTTTTATCTCTCACAGTTTTCGCGTAATGGCTTGCTAAAGTCATATATTGCATGTTTCCGTTATGACTACACTAAAACCAATTGATACACCAAACTCAAAATCGCAGTGGATAAAGACATTGCAGGCTACAATGACATGCTCATAAAATTAAAGAATAAATATTATTTGAATTAAAAAAAAATACTGAAACTGAAAATAAAAATTTAAAAAATGCAATATTTTTTAAAAATACAAATAATTTTTATTTTTTAAATTTATGAGCATGTCATTGTAGCCAGCGACGTCTTTATCCACTGTGATTTTTTTTGAGTTTGGTATATCAGTTAATTTTAGTGTAGTCGTTAAAACGGGAACATGCAAAATATGACTTTAACAAGCCATTACGCGAAAACCAAGAGAGATAAAAAAATTTCATAAGAGCCAAATTTAGCCACATTTTGTGTATAAAATAAGAAAAAAAAATATTTGGTACAAATCTAAAATAAAATAATGATAATGAAAATTATGGTTGTCCAAGCCCTTAAGACGGCAGCCTAGTGAAATACATGCTGGTGTGTGTGAGGCGAAAATCGATGAGGTGCTAAGAGCGACCTGCATTGTGATATCGCCTCTACGGACAAAGTCTTAAACGCGCGCGCAGTGTTCCCGCCATAACGTTTCTGATGTGTTACTTTTAAGCTCCGACCTTATTATTTTATTGAACGCGTCACTGTAGCAAAGTCCAATGCACGTGCAGACCTCAACTTCGAACAAAACCGTTACGCATATCTTGAGAAACAACCGCGTGAAAAAGCCGATTTTATCCAATTTTGAAGGCCTTAAAATGTTGCTTTCAACGTGCGTGGTGTCTTGAAAGTCACATTCACAAGTAGCCTGAAGTGTGTTTTCTTTTCGTAGGTAATCATTGTGAACGCACGTTTACTGGGTCTTTGACAAAAACCATAATTCCGAATACGCTGCACGCAATTCGAGCGTTATTTAGTACCAGTATGATTGGGCACCGGCGCATTGCAGTGCAGTATCTCGTAATTATATCGTATCTGTCTATGGCGGTAGGTAGGAAGGAATGGACGTGTATCCTGGCCACCAAGATCACCGGATCTCTGTCCCTTAGACTATTCCTTGTGGGGATTCATTAAGGAACTAGTGCACCATGAAACTATGGAAAGCATCGAGTAATGTATTGCCAGACTGCATGTTGCTGTAAACATGTAACCAACCATCACTTGCGTGTGGTGCAGGCAGCGGTTATGCGTCATTTGCGTGCCTGTGTAGGGACAGATAGAGGACAATTTAAACACATGCTACATAGAAACTTACAAGGTGTCATAAAGATTGTTTCGTATAATGTAAATAGAAGGACGTATCACTGTCGTGTTATGTGCTGTTATGTACAACACACATGACTACATACAAGTACCTCCGTTGCCTACCTTTCAGCATTACCACAATGCTCTGACTTGTAAGTGCCTGTATCTCAGAAACTGTTTGAACGTGTACCTCCGTCCCACCTTTCTTGTTGTCATGTGTGTTGCATACCTCTCGGTAGTAAAATGGTGCATCGCTATTGTTCCTCGGAAGCATGTCTTCATGTACGTGCTACAAGGGTTGCCTACCTTTCAGCATTACCACAATGCTCTGACTTGTAGGTGCCTGTATCTCAGAAACTGTTTGTCTGAACGTGTACCTCCGGCCCACCTTTCTTGTTGTCATGTGTGTTGCATACCTCTCGGTAGTAAAATGGTGCATGGCTAGTGTTCCTCGGAAGCATGTCTTCATGTACGTGCTACAAGGGTTGCCTACCTGCCAGCATTACCACAATGCTCTGACTTGTAAGTGCCTGTATCTCAGAAACTGTTTGTCTGAACGTGTACCTCCGTCCCACCTTTCTTGTTGTCATGTGTGTTGCATACCTCTCGGTAATAAAATGGTGCATCGCTAGTGTTCCTCGGAAGCATGTCTTCATGTACGTGCTACAAGGGTTGCCTACCTTTCAGCATTACCACAATGCTCTGACTTGTAGGTGCCTGTATCTCAGAAACTGTTTGTCTGAACGTGTACCTCCGTCCCACCTTTCTTGTTGTCATGTGTGTTGCATACCTCTCGGTAGTAAAATGGTGCA